>JBCAUG010031309.1:0-10248 GCA_038406175.1 Haplosyllis leylae
GGTCGGGGGCATTCATGCGAGGTGCCTTTTGTACGTGAGACATGAGGTGCCTTTTGTACATGAGATGTGAGGTGCCTTTTGTATGCGAGATGTGAGGTTGAAATGAACCTTGAGACGGAAGGTGGAAGGGGGCAGTGGGGGGAGGGGTTGGGGTGGGGGGTCATTCATGTGAGGTGCCTTTTGTACGCGAGACACGAGGTGCCTTTTGTACGCGAGATGCGAGGTGCCTTGTACGTGAGACTTGAGGTGCCTTATGTACGCGAGACGCGATGTGCCTTTTGTACGCGAGACGCAATGTGCCTTTTGTATGCGAGGTGCCTTTTGTACGTGAGATGCAAAGTGCCTTTTGTACGTGAGACATGAGGTACGCAAGGTGCCTTTTGTACACGAGACGTGAGGTGCGAGTGACCTAGTGAATTTTTGTTCACTCCTTGATATTTCCTTTTGGCAGTGAGAATGCATTAATGTATATATATATATATATATATCTAAATGCACTGCCCTAAGTCATAAGTGCATTATTCATTCTTGAAGCAACAATGTCTCAAATCAATACTAATGCCACACCTGATAAATTATATGCAGAAGCTTTTAATATCAAATACTGTTGGGATCACATGCTACCAAAAGAGGTTTTTGAGTATCATAATTTAATATTCTGGGAATGCAATGTCCCTGTAGATTTGCAAATGGGAACAATCTTACCATTCATTGCCAGCTGTTTGGGGCCTGACACTAAGGGCCTATTTCTTTCATGTGCTTGCTGTCTGTATCTGTTTTGGATTTTTGTTGAAGCATCAGGTGCTGGTAAAAGTAAGCCATAAGCAATTTATTACTGAGCCCCTGGACTACATTTTGTCTAATGCAAGGGTCCAAATCCAGGACTTTGAAATATCCAAATTTACTTATGCAGGTAAGCCATGAAATAGTAATGAGCATGCATCCTTGTTATTGAACATTTCAAATATTTGGCACAATTGCATTGGACCTCTTTGAATTATAGGAATTGAGGACAAATTTGTGGTGACAAATGGCTATGGGATTGTTGTAACAGATGAGGCATCAAGTTTCTTGCAAGAAATAAAGGGCCAGGATGTGAAGCATGGAAGCAACATTGGGTTATTGAACCAACATTTTGATGGGCAGGGAGATAAATCAAATTTTGCGGGCATGTGGCAGAGATTTGTCCCACCAAATTCAACATCAATGTCATTGGGAGTCCAACCTCAACCCTTCTTCAGGGCCCTTGTTTCCATTAAGAGAACAGTGTGGCAAGACAGCGGATTTGCTGAACATTTCTTGTTTACAACAGTTAGGCCTTACAGATATTTTTTAACCAATTTTTTTACAAATATTCACCATAAATGTTCAGGCCAAATATTCAGCCAATGAAATTAATTTTTTTTGACTTCAAGTACCAAATATTCAGTGTGAATATTCAACAGAAATATACTGCAGCATCATTAAATTGAACAGTACATACAACTTCAGCCAGAACATTTGCACCAAATATTCCCCAATATCTTTGTAGGTTCACTTGTGCAGACAACAGAGAAGCATACAGGAGACTGACTGAAGGTTATGACAACAATATCATAGGCATGGTCATGGAAGGGATAATAATTGCCCACAAGGAGAAGAAGATAACCTATACTTTGAATGAAGAAGCAGATAAGTTGTATGAGAAGATAATGGATAAACTGAATGACCAATTCAATTTGAAATACACTTCTGCCTTCCAATTATCTGAGTCACAGCTAGATCTGAACAACAGTTACAAATCTGAATTGAGTGTACAAACAAAAGGCACAGAGATTATTGGCTATCTCACATTCTTGCTCTGGATTTATTGCAATGGTATTGTATGGCTAGAATGTACATTTACTGAAGAAATAATTCCAAGACAGTTGATAAATTGTTCATAAATTAATGTCTATATTTGCAGCATTCATGTGTGTTCTCTGGGGCAAACCAATTGTCATTGGAACCAAAATATGTAGGGAATATGTATGATATGCAGAGGAAATAGCAGATGTCAGTTACAGTCCAGCTGAAACTTTCTCCTCAGCTCTATTACCTCCTTCTGCCAGACCCACATATGCCATTGGAAAACCCAAACTCCCCGTAAGGGCCAAGGTCATAAAAGCATTAAAAAGGAGTTCCAGACAAGTTGTGAATGTGCAAACAATTGTAAAGAATATAAGAGATAAGGCAAATGAAATTGTCAAGGGTAGGATTCCTTTAATTTAATATGTGTATTTGCACCCCTTCTCCAAATATTTACATGCCACTTGAAGTACTTCTTTCATTTCAGATGAATTACTGAAGCTTTCAGAGGAAGAATTTGGGAGATATGTAGATAAGGATGAAATGGCATGAGACAAAGTTCTGCCTACAAGGAATTGCTTCTGTGCATTTGCAAAGTGTGACATAAGGGGCCTGAAGGATGATTTCTTTGCAAATGTCTGTGATAGGGATTGTACAAAGAATGCTTATATTGAAAATTATGACAAACCCATAGATAATGCAATGAAGAAAGTAGCCATTAAATATGCATTGGACAAAGATATATTACTCATAACTCCCCTCCATACTGACACAGAGAGTAAGTTAATATGTATTTCCACGTATACTATGGACTTCAGAAATTCTTCATATAATTGATAGGAATATTCTGTATAAATATTTATGTATAAATATTCAAGTGAAATATTCGTAGGCCACATAACCTTCACGCCAATGTACTGAAACTTAAATATTCGACCCAAATGTTCAATGCTAAATTTTGTTGTAGGTACACTAGCTGCTGAATTGAGAGCACAACACAACAAATGCATTGAGCCATGTTCCAAGGCAGGGGGGTGCCCTGGATAGTTTAATAAGCATGGAGAGGAAACAAAAAGAGAAGAATGAGATTTCATCTGACTTGTTTTCTGACACTGATGATGAAAAGAATAGGGCCCTTCCAACCCAACTTGCTGATGCTGAAGGGAGTGATAGCTCAGGTAATGGTACTCGATTTGCACACTGAACAGGTATTTTCAGCATGGATCTCCCACCATCACCTAAGATACCCAAGGGGAAGAGCAAGAATTCAAGAAAGAAACCTGTAGTTGAGTGCAACAGTGATTCCAACTTGACAACTGTTATGCCAACTCAGACACAACACCTCACTGTCAGCATACCAAAACTTCCTATTTCTGACTTGGACATTATCATACAACCATCAGGATTCATCACAGAGAAGAAGAAGAAGAGAAAGAGATCTGTATCCAGGAACAAATCTGGCAATAAGAGTGATGTACATAACTCAAAGGCAAATGTTGCTAAAAGGAGGAAGGGTATGATATCATTATAGCATTTAATTTGATTTAATCAATTGTAATGTCAACATATTTGTCAATAGTCAATAGTCTAGTGCATTGTCATTGTAGTTGAAACTAAGATTTCATCTTCCTACCCCTGCACTACTAATATTGCTCATTCAACTGAAGACAGTAATTCTGATGGAGCGTTCATTGGTAAAGGCTCACTGGCCAATAGGGTTAAATCCTTTGGTCAAAGTAAGACAAGTCACTACATTAGACCACCACGCCCAAAAAAAAGACCTTGAAGAGAGGGAGAAGGTGGAGATATGCTGAAGTCTGCATATTAAACAAATACTTGAAGACAAGAAAGAATTAGATAAGGTTATTAGTTGTTTATTCCATATGTACACTACAAATATTTGATACAAATGTACAAGAGAAATATACAGTAGAAATATTCATCACAAATATACAACATAAATATTCGAGACACATATCTGTCAAAATATGCTTCCAATTTCAGCAAATGAGGACTTGAAGGGTAAATGAAATAGGAAGGCAAGTGGTAGAGGGGGAAGGAACACACTTAAGACATCTTCATCTGCCCCTTGCAGCAAATCATCTAAGAAGAATTAGATGGGGGGGGGCTCCTTATAAGTATGGTCATGTTGATGTCCTTGAGTAAAGTTACAAATTTATCATTGTTGCTGTTTGCTGTCCTCCATGAATTCTGCAAGGTATCCAGCATGATCTCCTAGATGTGTCCCATAGGCTGGCATATGTGCACGTTTTGCAAAAAAAGGTAGATTTGTGACGGAAAAAGGTACCTTTTTAACACCAAACTATGCAGACCAGAAAAAAATTTCTTCTTGTCCTAATATCACAATACTAATTGGACTGTTAGTTCAAGAAATTGTATTTTTAATTATTCTTTAACACTATTAGCATTGGGTATCCATAGGTAATTAATTTCAACCTTTTTTTGCACAAAAACAGTTTGTGACAGAAAATATGTGACAGAATGTAATTTATGCCACATGTGACACAAATTACATATTCCGTCACTTTTTTTTTAAATCAGTTTTTTTTTCATCCCAAAACTATTTATGGAATTTTATCTGTTACATTACTTATTTGTTTGCTTTTAAACAACATATAAGATATCTCACATGGAGCCAGTTTAATCAGCCCTTTTCCACATCTCAATTCAGTCACATGACCTCAATTTTCGGTCATTTCACAATTTCCATCATAAAGTGTGGTCGTCAACATGAACACACAGCAATTACCACCTTTGCCAGTGCCTTTTGATTCTAAGTCGGGACATGATGAAATTTTCAAGATAAATAAGGAATTAGAGAAATTGGATCACGATCTTGTCAGGCCCTGCATGATCGCCAAACAAACACAGAAGCAGGCCTGGAAAGTCTTTTTGGTGGCAAGGCAGCAGCAGATCATGACAGCTTTAGGTTTGTAGATAGAGGAGGGATTCTTTATTGTTTTGGTCTGGCCTGCATCGAAATTGGGCCTCAAATTACCCACCTAGCTTAGTTAGATGTGTAATTTGGGGCATAGTTGCTGTGTTGTTATGTTTTCTATGTGTTTCATTTCATTTCATCAGGCACAACAAAACAATCACACACTGTGCCTTTGTCATTATGTAATTTTACTTCACCTCACCTTTATTTGATTTGATCACCATCACTGCATCTTGTTTCATCGTCATTCTTTCTAGATTTAAGTCCAAGAACGTTTTCCTAGAAATTTCTTGTGTGTGTGTGTCTTTGTTATTTGTTTGCAACCATGCCCAAGTCTGCATGTTTAGTCATCAAAATTAATGCTGATCTGGGCAACGGATTGCTTAACTTGGATCTATTTGGGCTGGCACAAAAAACTTTCATTTGTTTTTGAGCCCAAATGGATTCAAGGCAAGGAGCGGATGGTGCATAAAAGCTGCACAATGTTGACAATTTGAAAAATTAACTTCACAGAGTATTTGTGGCAATAACATATTAGAATAAAATGAGGAAAAGTTTTTCTCCGTCACAGCTTAATTTCCATTGTCTGTGATGGAATATATCATCATCACAATTATTGCATCCAATAAATGTATCCTGTTATATAGTGGAGCAAAGGGACATTGCATTGAATAGACCCCATATTACATGACTTCAATTGATTGGAGAATGTAATATCTTCTTTAATTGTCAAACATTCTTCTGTGATGGAAAATACCATTATCTGATTTTATGCATAATTATTCAGTGCCCTACCCTTTTGAAGGTACCAGATTATGCCTACTGGTTCTTCTAAACATTCAGGAGATGTGAAATTAAAAAGGGATTTCATTGCATTACATGATACTTAGTTACAAATGCCTCAACTGAGACTATTATGCAGGAAGTGTCAAAGATCCTTTTGTACTTAGTTACAAATGCCTCAACTGATAGTATCATGCAGGAAAAAAATCTTCACTCATTTAAGCACAATGTATAGGTCTAATTCTCCTCTTAAAGGCAACAATTATTGTTCCCTCAGAAGCTTCCAATAAATGTATCCTGCTATATAGTGGAGCAAAGGGACATTGCATTGAATAAACCCCATATTACATGACTTCAATTGATTGGAGAATGTAATATCTTCTTTAATTGTCAAACATCCTTCTGTGATGGAAAATACCATTATCTGATTTTATGCATAATTATTCAGTGTCCTACCCTTTTGGAGGTACCAGATTATGCCTACTGGTTCTTCTAAACATTCAGGAGATGTGAAATTAAAAAGGGAATTCATTGCATTACATGATACTTAGTTACAAATGCCTCAACTGAGACTGTCAAAGATCCTTTTGTGACGGAAAATATCATTCTCTGATTTTATGCATAATTTTTCAGTGTCCTACCCTTTTGAAGGCACAAGATGATGCCTACTGGTTCCTGTGAACATTCAGGAGAGATTAAATTAAACAGGGAATTGATTGTATCACATGATACTTAGTTACAAATGCCTGAACTCATAGTATTATGCATGAAGTGTTAAAAATCTTTTTGTGACAGAAAATATCATTCTCTGTCTTTATGCATAATTTTTCAGTGTCCTACCCTTTTAAAGGTACAAGATGATGTCCACTGGGTATCATCTAATGCAATAAATTCCCTCTTTAATTTCAGCTGTTCTGAAAGTTCAGAGTGACAGATACAGATCATCTGGTACCTTCAAAAGGGTAGAGCACTGAACAATTGTTCTAAAATCAGAGAATGATATTTTCCATCACAAAAGGATCTTTGACACCTCATGTAAACACAATTGATGGGTCTAATTCTCCTGTTAAAGGCAACAATTATTGTTCCCTGTGAAGCATCAAATTAATGTCTGCTGTTATTTAGTGGATGAAAGGTACATATTTGCTGCTTTTTTCTGTCACTAGCTGAACTTATACATACTGTCACAATAGATTGCACCAGCTACATTACCAAAAATTGATGCTTGAAGAATAGACCAAATTCATCTTTTATTTTTTAAATAAAAACCTGCACTTTTTACAGCTCAAGACACAGTTATTAACTCCTTCATAACGGCATCCATAGTCAAAAAGGATTTCTTCTCCTTCATTAATTTTCCTGAGGGAAATGAACATTATTTCTGGCTGCCCATCAGAGCAGAAAAAGACCTTAGGCAGCACATTACTATGATACCTCAAGTGGTTGATGAACTTACCAATTGAATTCATAGAAATAACAGAAACCATTATCCCCAGACATGTACTCCATTCCCTCCCTCTTCATCATCAACTTGCCTCCATAATTACAAAGAAAAGTATACCCTGGAATATCTATTTTGGCAAAAAGGCTTCTCCTCTCTGGTACACCCTCCCACACTTTGACTAAAGAAAAATTGTTACTGAGAACACACATCTCAATGAAGGGTAATAAAAAGAAATAGTTGGGCGAACCGATTCTGTCCACAATCTTGTGCTCTCCGGGAGTGTACTTGTATCTTTCCAGGTCCCTACAAAGACAGAAGCCTCTGTTTTCTAAGTAAATGGTGTTTAATTTCCGGGACATTATTTTCCGTCCACAATTAGTATAATATATTTTCACCCAATGAAATTGGCAACAAACACATAACAAAAAGTTCTTTTATTATAAAGAATGTGTATCAATAATAAGTATTACCTCTTATTCTGATTAGACTGAATGATTTCTTTGCATCTGGAATACAATTATAATTAATAGCAGAAATCTTTTTAGTTGTTCTTTCATTTATTTGCAATTATTTGGTCCAGTGTTGCCAAGATACTAGCCGTTTCTGCCTCATCTGGAGTAACATTGGGACTCCTGGAATTTAATACATTATTTTACATGGTTCCTGAGTTAATAAACATAACATAAAACATCAAATTTTTTTTAACAAATCAAAATAAATTACCTTCTAGTTTGCTCCAACAACATCTCATCTGTGACATTTTCCAAATGTGTCGTTTCATCTCTTTGCACCTTTACAAATACAACAGAACAAATCACAAAAATGTCATTTCTTTTTCAGTCATACATCATGCGAATGGCTGCAAAATGAACATTATTAGTTGATTTGAAGATTGTTTTAATTCAATTAGCACTGTCATGGTCAAAGAAATAGTATCAAACTAGATAGGATTGATACAGACAGATTTGAGTTCCAGCACAAAACAGAATTTACCTTGTCAATTAAAGAGAAGAATTGCATTCAAATCAAGACACCAGAATCTGACAGAAATGAATTTGACATTGTATTTAGAGAAGTGCATTAATTACCCTATTTAAAGCATAGTACCTATTGTCACACATCCTATCAACTGGATGAAACAAAAAATAGTCACCATTTGGTGCCATGTCTCATTACATGCACTTACCAGTCTGTGCATTGTTTATTCACAGACACAACAAAACATCTGTTCAGAGAAACAGATATCACAGTCATAGGAAAGCTTCATTATAGAGATGTAGGGTATGGTGGGCCCATGTTTGGAATATGCTCCCACTAGGCAGTAGGGGAAATTTTTTCCATCATGCTGTCCGGATGATAATAGTGTTACCAATTTTAACATTGCTTTTTCCGTCACATAATACAACTTTACCCGTCACAACATGTAACTGTTACACAAAATAAGCTACCTTTTCCAGATTCTGCCTTATCCATACCATCTCCTACTTCGGAGTCTTCTTTTGCAGAAATACTGCCAGGATTATTTCTCTCTTCATCTGGTTCTCTCTCTACAAATACAACACTACTAATCAAGAATATAATAATGATGCTTTTTCCGTCACATGATAAAACTTTATCCATCACAACATGTAACTGTTACACACAATAAGTTACCTTTTTCACATTCTGCCTTATCCACATCTTCACCTGATTCACCCGTAACATATGAAGTGGCAGATAATCACTGCCAATCGGAGGTCCCATATCTTCATCTGTAATAGGAACAAAATGGCTTAGCAGCATCAGATTTTATGATTTCCATCCCTTATCTAATGTTAAGTATAAATCAACTTCATACCTGCTGTGTTTGTGGCAGCAAATGCATCCTGAAATATTCCTGGTGCTGTCACTGATGGGTCATTCTCATTCTCATCTGTAATTGTAACTGTTTGAATATTTTTCCATCACTTGATGGCCTGAGCAAATCAGGGCTGAGAATTCTCAATCTACCAGCAACTTCGGGTTTCCCTATTAATCTTGCCCATGCCTTCTTCAATGACTTCAATGCTATCTTAAATTCTACTGATCCTGTGCCTTGTTTGGTATTGCACTGATGTGTTGAATATCATCTTTTATGTTTATCAGTTTCCACACCTGAGTGACCTGTCATTTCATCTTCTTTTGATGATGCTTTTGATGGAGCTTTGAATGTTTTATGTCTTTTTCTCAACACAAGACTGCTGGAGGTGTCTAATCATGATCCATTTTTGCATTTCGATCTCCTCACCAGCTCAGTAGTTGAGTCAGTATCAGTTTCTTTCCAGCTCAACAAATCAAGAGGTCAGCTCGGAGTCAGTTTTTGAAATGATGCTGATGCTACTATCAATGCCACTTTCTTTGGTGGAAGTTGTTGATCTCAACTGACCATCAGTTTCCAGAGATTTGCTTAATTGTGAGTCACTATCAGGTTCTGTGACAATAGTCATTCGGGTATCACTGTCAGTTTTCAACTCTTCTTTACCCTCTCCACTATCCTTCTGAACACTACTTCCACCACTGGTCTGTCCATCTACTGATTCCAAAGGTAATTGTTTATCCATCTTTTGGTCACTTTCTGCTCCACTATCCGTCACAGCTACATAATCTTCTGTCACAGCTGATTCTGTAGTTTCATTTCTTTCACTTTCATTTGATCTCTTCTACTGTAACCCTTCTTTCTCCTGTTCACCATCCCTCTTAATGTCACTTGCTGCTCTACTATCCGTCACAGTTCTGTCATCTGTTCCTGTTCTGTTTCGACAGATAATGCTGTACTCTTAATATCACTTTCTGCCATTGCAGTGACTCCTGTTGTCCTTTCCTCTGCTGATTCAGTAGATATTTCTCCATCCATTTTTTTCTTACTTTCACTGTGACCTTCCATTTTTTCAGCTTTTTCTTTCCATCATAAATATTTTGTCTCTCCCATTTGATTCAGAACCTGTCTTCTGATCAATTCCACTTTCTGTGTCTTTCGTTACCTCTCCCAAATCAGTATCGTCACTTGAGAAAATTTTTGCAATCTCCACCCTTTTGTATTCTGTACTCAAATCAGAGATGTACTGTGCTTCTTTAACCTTCGTGTCCAGGGGGTGCTGCGGGGCATCGAATAAAAAGTTTGCATTTTTTGGCACATTTGTGACAGCTTAGAGGGTACTCGGGATTCACCGATTTGATCAAGAATCAGCTCATAGGTGTATCCTAGGGTGTTCCAGAT
>JBCAUG010031320.1:0-10248 GCA_038406175.1 Haplosyllis leylae
AAAGCAAAGTTACAGGTAAATTAAAACACATAATCAGATAGGGCGCGACACAATTCTGATAAGAATTCTTGTTTCAATTGTGCGTAACTTGCGCACAAATCAATGATAGTCTTAAACACCAAACACTGTACATTTTAGGCAGGATCACCAGTTTTACATGTAGCATCAGTGAAACTGTACATTTCCCAGTTGTCTGGCCTTCTGCTTAGCTTTGAGGTCCCGCGCATTGACAGATAGAGATTTAAATCCTTTGTTGTGATTCCGTCTTTGATCATGATCCTTTATCGCTCAACATGAGGACGATAAATGGAAGAGATAAATAGAGGAGCAGCTGGGGTGTGTATGACTATCTGTCCCTGCGAGATGCTTATCTTTGCGCTTTATTACCTGTTATTGATCCGTATCAAACAACAATGAAGATCAAAGATTGGGATTAGGAAAACCGATGACATCGCGAGTGCGATTTTGAAAGGCTATTCGGTAGTCAACTGTATTTGCTGTGTTATTTATACGAATTCTATGAAGAAGATCCTAGTGAGACGATAAGCTGGATTGGGCTGTCGTCCAGGTGCTGTTCGTTCAATATTGCCAATTTCAAAGACGGCAAAATCCATACAAAATGTCAATGGCAAGCGATTTCTGACGTCAGGCGAGTGACTTTCTAACGAGTACTTCGTCTTGCCCAGATTAGCGATCTTATTTTTAGCAGAAAAGTGTCTCTAAACTTTGCCATGCTAATTTAGCCTACCAAGAGATATCTGAATCTAACAATATCGTCATTATGTATAATTATTATAATACAGAAATTCGGGCAAGTGAATTCTGTCTGGTGAGCTGAGTTTGGAGTCAGTCGCCTGGATTAGTGAGTGGCATCAAAAATCTTAGTGAATACACTGCAAACCTCACAGGAACGGACGACAATGCGCCAAATGCCGGTTACAACAATTACAGACGCACAGATTTTCTCGCTTCCACCATTGTCAACAAGTCAGGAATTTTGGTTCTGGTCACTTGATTTTTCCTCAAAATGTTCTCACTGAATTTAGTAACAAAATGTTTTTTGAAAAAGTTGTACGAACCTGAAATCTTGTGTAAAAAAATTAAGATGTTGCCACACAACCAACAAGACACACATAGAGTTAGGTAGCTATGTCCTGTGTACCCTAAAAACCACGCTATCTAACTCTATGGACATAATAGACAGGATGTTTAAATCGTGCTTCAGTTATTTATCAGATTTGCTGAATTCAGTGAATAAAACTCTATAGTGGTCGGGTCCAAGTGCACTTAATTTTCATACATCAGAAGCGGCTCAGAGCTGCCATGGTGCCTGCACTATGTAAGACAATAGGGACGAGTGGAACCCCATTACAAAGAAAAGAAATCAATGCATTCTATTGATTGGACATCGATCTGTAACACTTACCATATTAAACATAGCTCCGTTTATGGTGATTGGGTCGTCAAAACTAGTGTTCATTATCGGAACAGGAACTGTTCAATCAAGAAAAACTGTTTTCAAAGGACGGGGCCACAATATTCTGTGCTCGCTTCAAAATAACTACCATTCACCATTGATTTGGTAATGCCACTAATGAAAATGTTTTAATTGAATTTCTGTGTACGTTTAAAGCCGTTTCTAAGAAAAAAGAGAGGTAGTCTTAAGTAATCAAATTGACCCCGGATGGAGATAGGACATTAAATCCATTAAGCGAATTGAAGAAGTCACCTTGTGAAGACGGACAGGGCGGTGATATCGTTAGGAAAGGTTCATCACTTGTGCTGATTCATTCACAGATAGCGAATATGTTACCGTAATGGCTATTGCACACTGCACAGGAACGGAACCGGGACAGGTACACTGAACAGGACTGGGAGCATTGGGTCCTGGTATATTGTACAGAAATGTTCTCTCCAGGCTGAGACGGGGAAAGGAACCAGGACCCATTGTTTCCTATTGTGCTGCTCCAGTTCCCTGTACCTGTCCCAGTCCTGTCCCCGTGCAGTGTGAATAAGCCATTATACTGCGTAGTGTTCGTCCGTAATCTACGTACATATGGGGTGTAATGGCACGTTCACACTGTACGGAAACGAAAACTGAACAGGTTTTCTGTCAAAGACAAATTGTAAAGAAGCCAAGATTGGATTTGTACAAGTTTAGATGCATCCACAAGT
The DNA here is from genome assembly GCA_038406175.1 of Haplosyllis leylae. Classification (NCBI taxonomy): domain Eukaryota; kingdom Metazoa; phylum Annelida; class Polychaeta; order Phyllodocida; family Syllidae; genus Haplosyllis; species Haplosyllis leylae. The sequence continues at coordinate 2,176 of JBCAUG010031320.1, forward strand.
TAACTTGCTTGACTGATTGACAGGATTATGGCTATGGTTTAGACATTTGAAGCCAAAAAAAAGTGGGACACAGATTATGCTCGAATCATCATCATCGCACAGACAATGCGTTTCCGATTAGTTCGGTCCTGATAAGGATCGGTAGATCGGTAGCCTTGTGTAACAGCTGGCCAGTTGTTTGGTTTCGTCTGGCGCTCGTCCCGTGTTTGGTTTTATGACATAACTGTTTTGGCTAATTGCGGAACATTATCTGCGCCTCCAGGGGGAATGACTGCTGCGGTCGCCTGTGTCTGTTCCATCCGTGTCTGTCAGTCTGGTCGCCTCAGGTCTGAACTGACGGTATCACAATATCATAATATTTAGGTGTCATTGATAGTTGTTTCAGGGGTAATTGCAGGGTGTCGAAGGCAGATGGTTCTGAGATGCGAAAGCAAGCTGTCCTTGGATTGTCCTTTTTAAGGTTTTAATTAGCACGATGAGCTTCTGAAAACATTCTGATATTTTTACCAATCAAACAAACGGAAGTCGAGAGTTCACTCCTTTTCAAGAGAGAAGCTTGTTTGAGTAAAGATCAATTTCATCGATAGTTTTTTTTCATAGGTCGAGGAAGCCACAGTAGTTTTCAGTAATAAATCTATCGAACTTCACCAATGTCAAACTCCACACAAAACCGTTGAGACGCAGATTTTTCAGCTTTGATATTTTGTAATTTTGGTTGATAATTTAGTGGCATTATATTTTACCCATATGTAGTGAATGTTGACTTCAGGTTAATTGGCAGTTACTATTTATGTCAATCACGGCTGCGGATTACATTCGCATTGCGGTTATGTACAGTAAGAACCGAAGCGGTGAGCGCTGTGGGTTCCACGGTTATTTCGATCATTACCCACTGTTTCACATTACTCATTACTGTAATAATACATTGGGCCAAAATAGCGTAAACTCCGTGTAACTCAGATTATCGAGTTTAAAATTGGGATCCTCATAGAGAAACCGCAACAGGTAAAGTCACATTCGGTTTTCATTTCTGCTCCTGCGTGGACTTGGTGTATTCACATATTACTCAATCAAATTTTTCGTAACCACTTGTTTTCGTAAAACAAAGACGCCCCGTTTATTGGCGGTTGCATGGGGGGGGGGGGGGGAGGCGCCAGGGACGTGCGTCCCCCCGGGTCCAAATTTCTTCATTTTCATGTAGTTTTTTTTTGGGAAAACTGGCCAAAGCAATAGGTTGGCGCCTCCACCTTTGTGGTTGGTGCCCCCTCCTCTGGGAAATTCTGGATCCCCCAGTGCCGTGGTTGGTAAAAGGAAACTGGGTCATGTGCCCAATATGTCAGCTACATTAACTGGTCCAACAAGCAACATGCGCATCATAGTGAAAAAAAGCAATGTGCCACAAGTAAAATCTCAAAATGCATAAATAAGCCAATATGCTTTCGAGTTGCATTTTTATGTGAGTGAAAAGCACATTGGCAGGAAATGGAGCGTAATTACGTGAAATAAAAAACACATACTTTCAGAAATTAGGTAATATGAAATAATTTGTAATACACCATAATGACATGATAACTTCGTTATGCAACTTCATTGAATGAGTGGGTAAATTTATGGGAATAAGGACAATGTACGATCTGTGATCATTTTCACGTAATGTCATAAAGTACCAGTGACGTGAAGAGACCGTCATTATGTCGCGGTTAGCACAGCATGCATAACATGTGGAATGACGACATGACATGTCTAATAGGGCCAGCTCAAAGCAGCATGTTATAATATTAATACAATGTAATACTTGTAGCAAACCTAGAGACTATCACTATCTCCTCTTGTATTTTACTTGGCTTGATACACAGGAAAAATTGTAGCAATTTTAACACAGGAAACTCGTATAGTGTTTTTACGTCGGTATTTCATAAAACTTGATCACTTGTAAATGGATCAATCCCCTCTGAAAAAGTACACAAAAAACCCAGTCTGACCAAACATGGTAAATGGTAAATATACACATTTTGAAAGCATGGAATGTGTCTGTTGTGAATGGACTCCACTATTTTTGTCTGTACAGGAGAGGAAATGGTTTCCTGTAAAATGGGTTGTTTTGTTACTATTTCAAATGTGCATGTGTGGGATGTTATACAATGTCATGTCCCTGTGAAAGAAATCTTTCAAACTATTTTGTAAAGAATTTTAAAGCCTCAGGTGCTAAATTACCAATGGTGGCTGTGACAAGGTGTAAGTAAAGGTGCAAATTCAACAGTGTTTACTTCAAATTAGTTTATCCTAAAGGGACAGCATTTTGCCAAGATCTATTGACATTAGGAATTTATATTTTCTTGGGTGTTCGTAGCTTTGCATAATGGCCGTCTAGTGTATATTGTAGCCTTCAGCAATTCTTGGCGCGATATACTTTTTGTAGTGATTCTTTTTAAAAGTTTGAACGATAAAGGGTGATTTGTGGGATCCCTGAGGAAATTCCTTCTGCAAATTGTACCAAATATGAGAAAGTTTTTTTTTTTCGGTGGATCTTTTTTTGCCCATTGGACTTTAGTGCCATTTTTTTTCGTTCAAAAGAAGCATTAAACAATTGCTTCTTCATAAGGATAACTTGGCTTTCTTTCCGGTCTGTTCCATTGTTCCCGGATTTAGAATGTCTCTCTCGTATATAATTATCAGCCGTAATGGTATATTCACACTGAGCGACACTGAGAAGGATATATGGAGTGAGACTGATAAAATGACTAAAAGTAGCCAATGGCAACAGTGACAGGGCCTTGGTGCAGTGTGAAGTGCTTTGCATATTACAGTGGGACCCACAAGTATCATTGTCAGTCTCGGTGTCGGTATCGTTCTCGGTGTCGTCCAATGTGAACAGACCATAACACCCTTTGTCAAGTCACCTCTGTTTTACGACCACCTTTTGATAAACATGATGCTAGTTGTCAACCAAAGTTTTTATTTGTGGAAGAGAAACTTAAGGGGGAAATAGTTTTAAATTTTAACTGAACTTATCGCAGTTTTACAGTTTCTGATTTTGACTCATATTTGTACTTGCAGGTGCTACGCGAGAGATCGGCTCAGCTTTAACTCGACTATGTATGAGACACAAAAGCATTGAAACCAAACTAAAGGCTTTCAACAGGTAACGATTTCCGTTTACTTCTAATCTCTTAATAGTTAACAAATCAAATACCCAAAACTGAGCATCAGGTCGATCTGTCCTGAACAGTGTTTAGATCATTTTGAATATTTTGTTTCAGTATTATTTCTCATCATGGCCATTATAGATACAATTCTTTTGAGTTGCCGTCTCCTTTTTCTGTGCAAAAATCTCTGAAAAAGGTTAGAATAACCCTGTGATGAAAGTTCTTTGTGTAGACCTCTTTCACAACTTGAAGGCTGTCCAATTTTCGAACACGCGAAATATTACAACTATGTACGAAAATAGATTTTTTATGGAGGCGATACTGATCTTGTCATTTAGAATTGAAGGGTTCGATTTCCGTTTATTGAGGATAACAATCATATCAGTTGTATTATGAATAAACTAATGGCATATCCACTACAATTGATAACTTATAAATTGGCGCAGATTGCCAAATCGGTGACAATTTAGTGTTTAAATGGTGTATCGAATAAACCGCCGTTGGCGACCTGGATCTTCGCCAGTGGTCGTGAAATTTATTGGATTACAATAATTTCTGGTCAAAAAGAACAGGAATTTCAGTGCTCAGAAATTTTTTGGCATTGCAAGGCAAGATTAGTGTTCTTTGTTGATATTTTCCGTATCTCTATGAAAGAGGGAGCGATTCAAGTTGCATGAATCAAGTCGGAAGATGGTCGGTTACCATGAGATCCCAGTATGCTCGAAATGAAGTTCTTAGCCCGTGTGGCTCGTAAGTTACAGCCTGAACAGACAGACAGACTCGACTGAAATTATTACCAAAGACAACGAAAAATAGTATAGTCATTGTTATTACCTCTCGCATGCGCGGATGGTAAAAATTACATATTTTCTCCCCACCAAAACATTTTCCAAGAGCTAGTTTTCTTGATGTACAGCCTCAGGTAGAACAATACCGTTTCTCTTGCGGTACTTATCACTGTCACAGCTGCACAATTACTTTGTCAATATCTTCATTATGCAATACTGCGCACAGGATAAGTGCTGTCGTAATTACGTTCTAATTAGAGGCCTAATTTGGTATAATTTGAGTGCACATTCCGTCAGCATTATTAGTGAACCCATACAACTACAGTTCATTACAGTGTTTCTGAAGTGTGTTAATTAATCTCTACACCAGTGGCTGGCCGTGATTTTCTGGAAGGAAAGAAAGCAGACCAGTCTAGTTTCACAGTAAACTAGTACAATTTCTTCTGTTACTTCCCTCGCAATAACAGCATTTTTCCAGTGAACAGTTAAAATGCCCCCTTCCCTGAACAGTTTAGTTATTATTTACTTTTAGTTAAGTACAGTATAATAATAATGTCGTCATCGTGTTTACCGAAAAGTGGCCGTAAAAGGGAAGTGGTTTGACCAATATTCATGTGATACCGTTGGCATGATTAGGTCAGACATTGACCTCGTGTCCGAAGTGACATGACAAGACGAAGGCTGAGAACCAAGTCCAGCTGAAACTATTTTGAGAGAACATTGGTCCTATTTCGGCTCTACCTACACCAAGTTTTAGACTTCTGGTGACACCTGCGCTTAGTTTCAAACTCATGGTGGATCCCTGGCTTGCCTCCTTCGTGACCTAATACATTGTCCTGAAACTTCAGGCATTTCTTTCAAGACTTGGTATTGTACTCATGGGCAATGGATCTTGATGCTCAAGGTCTTACACGAAGAAGCAATATACAAAAAGAACACAAACTGACACATCGGAGTTCTGTGTGTGAAATTCAAACTTAGGTATCCCACGTAATGGCCAAAAATAAGTGTATTCTAGTGAGCTACATTGTACTATTTCCAAACAAAATCGTAAAAATATTTCTGAAAGAAGTATTGGAGTATTGCTTACTTTGCGTGGCTTTCTTGTTTGCTGGACAATCGTTTGTTGAGAAAGTGTCTATGGAACATGAAGAGTGCCTGACATCCTATAATAAAACTTTGCGTGTGTATTATCTGAAAGCGGTCCTTTTCTTTACAATTAAAGACATGATACTATTTATGGAACGTGAGCCTCCTCTGTCTGCGCAGAACATTATTTGATCACAGTATTTTATTTGGAAATAAGGATGAAGTATGTTCCATAAATTGCTGGTCTATCTCGAGTAGGTTTTGTTGTCTGCGTGTCGATACACTCTTTTATCCTTTTTCCAGCTTGAAAGCAGCAATTTCATGGACTAAGATGGGAGTTGCAGTTTACTGTACACCACTCCAGAAAAAGGATAAAACCTTACCCATAACACATGTGGAGTACAACAAAATAGACCCCTTCCGGTAGTTGTGTCCCACAGCCCTTGGCTCATGGGATATAACCCTTGGGAGGGGTGAATTTTGTACACCACGCCAGAAACATGTTTAATGGTGTATGATAGTGGACATTAACGAAGTAAAGATTACAATAAAACTGGGCAATCACTCTTTTGGCAAGCAACTGAGCTTTACATTCTCTCATTCCTTTCTTATATTTGTGGGTCAGAAACTTGTTTTGCCACGCCACACCTTTCTTTAATGGTCGAGGATTTATGGCTGTTTAATTAATTAAAGACACAACATTTTCGCAAACAGCGATCTCTGATAGGAAAACTCAAAAAACAAATTGAAACTGGAGTAGTTGGAGTTATGAATGCTGAGACTCTGTGTGGATAAAAATGTATCAAATTGAGCCCCAAATCAGTTGAAAAGTAGGTAATTTATTCTCAAAAGTAATTTGTCCGTATTAAGGTACAGAGGACGAACCCAAAAATAACACAACAATAGCAAAACCTTGGTCTTCTAATCTTCTCATTTTGCTGAAATAGAAATTCTGGAAATTAAGTCGCTTGCGAAGTTACTATAATTGGGCCTACACCTGCCTCATGAGTCGTTCGTTACTCGTGTTTCTTGTGGCTCAATTTTACCAAAATACAGAAAGAAACCGCAATGGGACTTGCTTACAACGTGTTCCATTGCAAGGAACAAGAGTTCTTTATTAAAATCATAGGCAGCAAAGTGAAAAGGCTCAGTTACAACGAGCAACTTCTTTTGCATCATTTGTATTCCATAGTGTAGTGAAAGGGTCCACAGAAATGATTTCGGATTCAGTGCATACAAGAACAAACTGTAGACCCTCGAACAGACAACTGAGTACGAATGTTTCGCAACAGTGTAGAACGGTGCAAAGATTTTTGGTTGTCACTCTCACCGAGGAGTAGATCTGTAGAAATTACGTGTTTACGTGTGTATTAAGACAGAGTTTGGGTTCTTTCTCGCTGAGCGACAGTGAAAGTTTTTGCCTTCAAGGTTTTCAGCTACTCCATATGAATTGGAGTGTGTTAGAGCTTTTTACGATGTGCGAATTTTTGCCATTGACGTTTGCTGCTTCTGCATGTGCATTTGAAATTGCCGTGATCATTTGATGGCGACATCATTTTCAGCGTCGTTTTCATTCAATGCCAACGCTACAAACGGAAGCGCATAACGCCTTAAGGCCAATTCACGCAATTGAAAACGAAGTGTGAATACTGAATAAAGCAAAGTCTATCGGTACTTTTCCTGAGCCGGTCGCAGTGGCCGAGCGGTAGCACGTCCGCGTACTGTGTGGGAGGTCTCCCGATCGAATCCCGCCATCCTACCTCTGCTATATATGTGGCATGTAGGGAATGCGACTGGCCACCATGCCGGCTGTCAAGAGGTTGGCGGGTGTCACACCAGAGGTGAATCTGGGGAATCTGTTGTGCGCAGGCAAGGAAGCATGCAAGCGAGGGTTCCACCCTAGTTTTGAAACCCAGGGCAGACATCATCAGAAATCTGATACAGGGGTATCAGTGGCCCCACAAAAAGAACATGTGTCCTCCAAAAATTTAAAAAAATAAAAAAAAAGAAGTCTACCTTTCCTTCGATACTCAAGCCTTGCCAACTGTAGTGTGAATGGCACCATTAAGGTAGAATTATATTGGAGGGAAGGCGAAAGCGTAACAGAGATCGCTACTCAATAAACTCGGAAAACTACGTATACATTCCTAGCAATGTCGCTTTCACCTTCGCTCCAATGTAATTGTAGCGTTTAAAAGATAACGATATCATTGCCGCATTTGCTGTCGTGCGGTGTAAACGTACCTGAAGATACAACAGTGAGAGAACGTACTCAATAATGAGCGGCTTATTAGCACACCTACACACTGCTTACATTTCTTTTATTAAATGAATACTGACATCTTTTATTGGATGAATACTGACATTTCTCTTGAAGCTAAGAAACAATCCTGGAAACGTTCCCAGAAGTAAACTCCTCTCGCTGCAAGGGTCTGGTGGAAATGAGGGAAGCAGAATACAAGAGAGAAGCCAGGCGGCCGGCCACATTCCTTGGCTCATTGCTCGTGTAATTACTGTGAACGTAACCGTAGTAATAATAGAGAAGCGGAGTAAAATAATGCGTGAGTGAAGTGGTGGGTGGGTGTGTAGCTGGAATGTGTTAAGGAGGGAGCCTGTAACAACAGAAGTACCTGCGGGGAGTTAGAAAACATACGTGTGTACGGTGTTGTGGATTTGTAGGGTATCTGGGAAAAAAGATCCCCTTTTTCCTTGTGAAGTTTGTGAAGAGAATAGAGTTTCAATGTTATAATATTTGCCTGTTGTAGTAGGAATGTTTGATGATATAACATAATTTGATGACATGTACAAGAGTCATTATCTTTTGTCTTGTCTGCAAAACATACTACTAGTATCTCGAGCTACCGTTACAAATACTTGAAGTGTTGTTGAAAAATAATCTCGGTAAGACAAAGGACACTTGATCTGGCCGTAACTGTTTCATGTACAGAGCTGAAAATAAAGATCTGAGGCCACTCGTCAAACCGGACGACCTGACAAAATTTTCACTTGCCCGGATCATCTTTCAACTTGCCCGGATAAATAAATTGGAA
>JBCAUG010031331.1:0-10248 GCA_038406175.1 Haplosyllis leylae
GAATAGGTCGGCTACGCAGCGGGCGGTATGCCTCTTGCGTTCACGCAGGAGGACTTTCTTGTTAAAATTAATTTTATCCTTTGTATCAGACCTTAGTGTTTTTTAAATCCTGCCAACACAGCAGACATCAAAACTTGTGAATTTTAATGTCCTTTAGGATTTTGATGAGTTCAAATTTACATCAAAATTATAACATAAATTATTGATGGAATTTGTTTGTAATTCTCAGAGCCATAAACCTAATTATACTCTCCAAAGAAATAAAAGGGAAACAAAGTACTCGATTGCATGCAAATGACTGCTGATTTCAATGTTGCAGATACCTTTTCATATGTAGTAAGATACAATACCAAGAATATCAATCATGAAATCAAATGAGGTAGTTTATGGTAAGTGTTAATTTTTGTTCCATTTTTGTCATACAAACTGCAACTGCTATTAACAACAACACTTACGGTTTGATGGATGTGCCCCTTTTATAAATATATAGGAAACTGTTCTGAATGAATCAGTAAGCTGCAATACAAAGGCATCATGCATGGTGACCATAAAACTTCCAAAGTTCAGAGTTAAAAGATACCTTGCATGTGTAACATTGTCCAGTTGTTAACAAAAAGGACAATACTAAAAGTTAATAATTATTTATTAACCTAAAGGAGATAGATTAGAAGCAAGTATAGCTGGCATGTGAAAAATCAACAGAGGGTCTTGCTTTAGTCACGAATAAGACTTTGGTAAGTCATTCACGTAGGATTGTGTTTTATTTAAAAACTAAATCATAAAAGTATGAATTTCCTCTGACCCCTTCCGCTTGGACTATTTCATTTACTGTTTGAAATACGAGTAGAATAATTCTGTGAAATTGTTCTGTGTACACGCCGAAAGTGTAGTCTAATTGTGCTGTGAATTACACAATATGTCACGTAATTTAATGTGTCAGATGAAAATCTATACTTCACAAAACACCCTTGTTTGCGTGTACATTACTGTTGTTGTCACTACAGAGGATTTTATCCAAGAAACAGACACTGCAAATAACATATTGCGAGCCATAATTTTGTCCCTAAAGCTCTTCCAAAAATGGTTGATGTGGTAATTTAAAAATTTCAACACGATGCGTTTAAGTTATTTGCATGGTTGTCAATACACGATTGCTTTTAACATGAAAATATTTTACAAAACAACATTCACTAAATTTACTTCTCTTTGATCGCTTGAATCATTTATCTTTCCTTACCCACAAAGCTTTCAGATAAGATTAAATCAAGGGAATAGAAAAGGTTCACCAGGAGTACATACTTCTTTCTTACTGTGACAACAAAGTCAAGCAAGCAACAAACATGGTGAAACTTATGTACATAAAATCCAACAAAAACCCCGGAAATATAAATTGTTCACTTTGGTGGCTCGTGCAAAGTTCTGATACTATTAATCATCCCTTATATGTAAAGTACTCTAAAATCTGCCTTAAACGTCATTTTCCCTGAGGTAAATAAGATGCACTTTCAAAATTTAGAGACTATCTGCTTTTTTTATTCAAATCCTCTAATAACAACACAGAATGGGTGGTTACTAAAGGAACCAATGGCTAGCTGAGTGTGGCTTAAACAATTCGTGCATTGTGGTTCTCGATTGTGGGATTGAATCTCATCAATGCTTGCAAGTATGTGCAAGTATGTGGATCAAAAAGGCTCAGTTGCCAAACTGGCCACAAAGAGGCCAGCAGGTGTCGCACAAGAGGTGAATCAATCCATTGCATGCAGACAACAAAGCATGCAAGTGAAGGATCTAGCCTGACTTTTAACCCCATAACAATGGCGTATGTCCTTCAAAAATGCAAAAAAGTAACCAATGGTAGCCAATGAAAACCAATGATACATCTTCAACCTTTTGAGACTATCATCCACCCATAAAAGGTAAAACATGTCAATAGTACACCTAGAATATCAAGTCCCATATTTTTACCACTGAAATGGTGGTTGCTAAGGGCGACTAATGGTAAAAAAACGTGGCCCTTTCAACTTTTTTGGAATTTAAAGTTTTTTGAATCATTTGGTTTCTGATGTTTGATCCAGACCAAAGTCTCCCAAGTTCCAAAAAAAATCCGAATAACTGTTACATGTAGCTCTAAGGAACCACCAATTATGGATAATTGTCAGCATACCGTCAAGGCACCAAATACACTTCTTGTGGCATCAAAATTAGATCCAGTCATTCTAATTGGCATTTTACATCAAAAAAGGTTCGACATCTTTCAACTGTTTTCAATACTGATATTCCAAGACAGGCACTGAACAAAAAGCGTACAATTACTTCCTTTGCTAGGATTTCCTCCGTAAAAGGTGTTTGGTCTTTTGTAACAGATACATTTTGTACGCATAATATTTGTCAAGGATTCATAAATCAGGCTGTCTGATCAAGTGTTTCCTAAATGGAGATGCACTTTGTACAATTCTACAGAATCACGAGAAAACAAAAAAAAAATCCAGTAGCAAAATGTTACCCCAGTGGGAGTTGAACCCAGGCAGTGATAACTTTCATGTTCTACATGCTACTGGTACATCATTAAACCCCATCAAAGGCCAATGAGTTGCATGAATGAAAAAGAGTGGTTAGAAAAATGTATAACATATGTTCAAAATACAAGTTTTATGTGTTGTCACAATATGAAATCCTACACTAAATGTGGTTCTTCTGTAGTTCTACTCTATTGATTTCAAAAAATCGAAGTCCAGGAATCAATTGAGCATGACTATATAAGGATCTAAAGGACTGAGACTTCCAGCAAATAGGGGAATAAGCTCAGGCAGTAGTATGCAGGACATGAAAGTCAGAGCTGCCTGGGTTCTATTCCCACTGGGGGTAACATTTTGCTGCTGGGATTTTTTAGTTCTCTCGTGATTCTGTAGAATCTACAGAGTCTATAGAATCTAAAACCAATTACGGAAAAACTCGAAAAGACCATGACTACATAAGATTTTCTCTCCATGGAACATTTGTCTGATGAATATCGCAATTCATTAGTCGATTTCACTCACTAATTCTAGTCAATTTGCAGATGATATTATTAGTTTGTATTGGCGCAATAGATCTAAGCACTCCATATTGTGGTAAACGTTTGTGTTAGCTCAGTTGGCTAAACAGTTGTTTTGCGATCGAGAAACCCAGGATTTGAATTGAAAATAGTGTCCATTATGATTTGGAATTGAAGTTTTAAATGATCGAATGGTTTGAATTTTCAGGTTTAACATTGATATTTCTTTCACAAAAACCATCACCAAATATATCACCTATATAACCCTCTAGTTCATTGGTACTATCTTAGTATATTTTCATATCCAGCGCAATATGGACAAATCTTCTTTGAACCATCGCCCTGTCATTACCACGGAACGAACAAACTGTGCGCCAGACTGATTGGCTTGATCACAAGCGTTCAATATGAACCAAAATCATCTTCACGATCGATCAGATATCTGCAGACAACTTACAATTAATCATTCATATGATCCGATGTTCTTTTGTCTTTGAAGGTCAAATCAGTTCATTTTGAGTCTTCTTATTTTCATTTCTTTACGCTGAAATTTCGCAGTTCACTGACAGAATAATTCCAAAAATGCCCTTTAGTCAATTTTTGCTTTTCAATGGAGTTCCTCCAGTTTACTATTCAATCAATTCAATGAATCGTGACAAAATTAAAAGTGGCATTCTTACCAGGCATACCCCTTGTCAGGAAATGGATAAATGCCCAGATGTAGCAAAAAAAGATTCTACAAATTTTCCATAGTACCCAAAGTACTTTCTGTAATTACCACTAGATAGGTATCTATAACTTTTAGGATTTTGTCATGATTCAGTGACTTCACCAAAATTCATTTGGGAAATCTCATTTCTGTTTGTCCAAGAACATTGGTAAACAGAAATAGTATGGCAGGGAATCATTTAAAGCCGTGGTTGAATTACATTCAGATGGTACTAGTTCGTCCCCATTTTGGTGGGGTTTTCTAGACGATATGACGTTGTACCTCCAAGAACCAATCGGCACACACACACACACACACACACACACACACACACAATACAATACAATACAATACAATACAATAATGTTATCTGGGAAAGTCAGAGGAAATTGGCAAAAGACCTTTTCCTTCTTTGTAAATTTCTTACAAGCAATTTCCTCTTGAGAGAAATGACGTAAAGTCAGAATTGTTTCAAATTTGTACACACACCTGTCCTCATCTCTGTTCCTTTTGAGACTGAACAGTGTTACTTAAGCACAGACGTAACTGCGGCTGAGTTCATGAATAGTTTATCAGATATGCTCTTAACAAATGAACCGGTACATGGATATATCTAATTATGTGTCATTAACCCGTCTCTCAAGAGAACAGATGGGCAATTGATTTAAGTTGTTTGCATGCTCAGACATTCATATGTCCTTATATCAGGATATTGGTGCAGGAGAACATAATGTAAATGGTGTCGCTGTCTCCAACCACTACGTTTATTCAGTTGTTTCCGCTTGACGATTTGCTTTTCATTAGCCAACTGATATTTTTGTTTCGTTGACAAAAAGCTTATTTACTGATATATTTTAAAATTCAACTTAATTAAACGAACACGATCGACCTTTAAAGTTGTGTGATATTTTTTGTTCCATTGACAATACACTTAAATTTTTCAATCCATCCCATAAAAGCTTATTTGATGATACATTTTAAAATTTAACTTGATCTAATGAACTTTTAGAATTAATTTAGAACTAGACGATCGACCTTTAAAGTTGTGTGCACATCAACTTTTTTATGAACAATTCATAGTTTCTTCTGATCTTCTTATCTGATATGAAGAGTTATATTACAACGTGGGAGTGGAGCATAATGCTGGAAACATGTGTTCCTTTGTGTACTCAAAATCTTTTGGATCTCCTGGTCTGAAACGAAAATATCGCAACTTAGATTTTATTTATAACTTCACAAGTTTAGCTATATAGAGACGTTGACATTCAAAGAAATGTTGTAATACTGTTACTAATAGTTACTTGCACATCAGAAATGTCGTTTCTGGGGATTATTTTAAATTCCCATATACCACACTGAGCTGTTCACCTTTTGCCTTGCACTTTGTTATCAATGTACAATTGTCATTGCAAATAATCCAGCGCATAGCTCGGCCTCGGGTGCAAAGAACTAAAAATGCTTGCATTAAGCTTTAAGCAATTTATGCGGGTTTTAATCTACCCTTTCACAAGTGTTACAGTAGACAGAAGAGTTATAGGTTTTAGTTCTATCTAGCTCAAAGAGTTGGGCGAAAAATTATGAACATGATTGTGCCCTTAAAATAATTGGTTATTACCTAATTCAACTAGTTAGATGGAAGATTCCTCAAATGGGAAATTTTTATCGTCCAGATCTTGTCAGAACATAAACCAATATGATTTCGAATCGATACCGATGAGTTAAGAAATAGATACGTAGAACCATTCAAAGCCATTTTTAGATAAAGAAAGCTCATTCCATCGAATTTATCTTCCAACATTCTCTTTGAATGTGTTTATTTGGCTTTAAAGGCTACTCAGAATTGGGCTTTTCAATTTGTGAGAAAAATGTGCGTTGGAAAATACTGTTCAAGCACTGTCAGAATAAATCAAAGGGTTCTACCCTGGAACAATGTTTCTATTGAAAGAGATATTGATTAAATAAAGCTAAAATTAGAACTTCGAGTCTAACAAGGTGGTTTAAAATATTCGAACACATAACAATTCTCGAGTTTGAAAAATTGAATGTAAGTATCACACATGGGTGTTCAATTTAAAATTTGGAAAATGCAGAAATTATTTGAGAACAACTTGAAAGTTACTTATTCTTTTACAGTGATAAGGTGTACTCGGTACACTTTTATGACAAATATAAATAGACTCATCCTACATGACTCCAAATCCGGTTTTAATGATTTCCCCATAAAAGACCCTCAGCCTTACCAAACGTGTGCTGCATTCTGGAGCATGACTCATCTTTTTACATCAGCCCGGAGCCCCATCCTCGTGCTTGACATTGCGGAAACAAAGAAACTGGCATCATTCTGGGAGATTGCCGTTCATCGTGTGCAGGATTATTTTGCATCACACTTTAATACTTTGAATTGAGCAGAGATTAATTATTTCCAACTTTTACATGGTAAGTTCTTGTGATACTTGTATTAAATAATTGTTAATTCATACTGAAAATAGGTAATTACAGACCACGTACTAAAAAGAAGGAAGGTAATGTTTTCACTCGTGTGTGTGATTCTGTTCACAGGACGAAGGGAGCAACCCACTCCCTGCCCAGGTCAGCTTTATGGTTATAATTCGTTTGGTTGTTAGTACATTTAACAAGAAAGACAAGAGAATACCTTGTAATGTTAATGCGAAGTCTTTCTTGTTAAATGTACTAACAATCAAACGAATTATAACCATTGAACTGTGGAACTGTGAGCAGTATTGAGTCGTACAAAAGCGAATTGAACGACGAAACAATGAGAACTGCAGAAACGTCGAAGAAATTCGAAACAATGCTGTGCTTACAGATTCTTTAAACATTCGTGACAAAAATATCTGAAACAAATAACACTAAGGTAGTTCATTAAGGTTAGAACCATAATGTAAATCAAGCCCTTTGATTATCTGATAGCTTCATACTAGTACAAGTCATATTGCAATGCTGCTGATGCAGACAGCTTCATTGAGCAGCAGTCTGTGGGGCTATTCAGATGCACTTGTATTTGGAGTGTGATGGATAATTTGGAGACTTGTTGAATATGGGATTTACAGTTGTGTTGCGTGGTAAGTTTGTGTTTTTTCCTGTGGTAACTTTCGTCAAATAAAGACCCAATGGGCTTGTTTCCTTATTAACATCATGAAAAACGTCCTCTGGAGGAAGGTTTGCATGGTTCAAGAGTACAATTATACATACTTTGAATCAAACATGAACGTGAAGAATATACACCAGCATTTTGACCGCCCATTTACGGGTCTGGAATATGTAAGTGAGACAGTACTTGTGTCTTGCCATTTATTTCATCACAGGGTCTTCAGGGACACCTTTCTGGAGGCACTCTAATATTCATTAAGTTAGTTACCAGTGGGAATGTAGAAATTTGTAAATGTGTTTTTTACAGCATACTTCATCTACTGGTCTGGTCTTGAATTTCTTGGTTAACATTTGTGGTAGACTGTTCCAGTTAGTGGTAGGTTGGAGACTGAGAAATAATTACTTGTAATCTATGGATTTCTCTGCTCTCTGTTTCGAAGTCACCACGAATTGAATGGCACAAAGCAGGTATTTATCTCAATGAGATAAGTTTTAATGGTGTTACAGTTTTTTGTAAATATTTCTCTGGACTTTTTCCCAATTCCGGTAAATCTTTTATCCTGTTAGGGTGTCGTAAAGCATTTCCATACTCTAAATATGACCACTTTACAAAACGGTAGGACATATCTTGAAGTAAAATGCTGTTATTGCCCCATTATATTGTTGGCTAAATATCTTTATTGTCTCATACTCCAATGTCCTTTTGATCTGTTGTCCTCCTTTTGTTGCTGATTGACATTTCAACACATTTGCTAGGTGAAACTCAAATTTGCTTTGATAATAACGTGTAATTTTGAAATTAGAACAGTCATTTTACCTTGTACAAGTTTCCACAGATGACTATCATTACAGTCACTAATTGCTATTTCCCTTATTGATCCAAAAGCGTTGCTTCAGGTATGGCGTGTAGTTCTGGCAACGATGTATTGGGAGGGTCATAACCATACACAAGAGCTAAATTCCTCTAGCCAAAGCAGGAAATCCCTTTGAAGTTTAATTCACGGCCAAACCGTGATTAATCCAAACAGCAGTATAATTCAATAGTCAGTAACTTAACTCTAATTACGAGCTAGTGGAATCATGTCATTCAAAAGGACAAAGGATGGCTCTTCATGTTGTGAGTGTAGTCATTTTTATTTTTAAGTTCACTCGAGAAAATGCAGAAATAATGAAAACAACATACCAAGGACATTTTTGTGAGCGAAGAATTCCATGGGTAATGAATACTTCATCTAAGGATTAAAATATTTTGCGGTGTTTCATATGGTGTCATTAAAACACAGTTTGATTCACTTCTTTCAAATTAATATAGCAAAATTAATTTCGTTAAATAATACACTTCTTTGATTTCTGTAGTTTTAAAAGTTTAAGATGTGTTAGCTTATCAAAATAGGTAAGACTATACATGTGTGACAGCTTAAATTAGACATAGGAACAACAGAATGGTGCTAATATAAAACAAGACTCGGGCTTGCGTGCCTTGACGTCACGAAAGAGCAGAACCCAACTGAAAGGGCAAAATATGCATTATTAAAGATGCTGATTTCAAACATTTTTGTGTGAACTTCAATGTAATTGTAATTACAGTATAATTTTAAATGTCACCAAGACACCCAAGACAATACTTTTTTGACTATAGTTTTTGCATTGTAAAAATGTCATTGCAAACTTGCGCATTTGTTCCGCCACTATGTTATGTGTAGGCGGCCCACGAACATGGCAGAAAACTCATCTGTCAAGACTCCAGTACCACCAGAAGTTGAAAATGGTAGTATTGGCGGATCAAAAATGGTTGAACATTAGTTCCAGAAAGGGCCTTTGACAACTTTTACAAAATTTAGGAACATCTCTCTCGAAATAGCTGGTTGTTCACTCGTACCACTTTCAAACATGTGCACCTAAAAAGTATTATGTTGGATAATTCTCAATGATTTGATTCCACTAAACTCAGTTCAAGCGGAAGAGAAAAGTGGATAATAAAAGACAGAGATTTACTCTTCTCCCAGTTGGACATGATCTTGCATAGTACCGCTTTCACAGCGGCTATTGTACATCCTCAGACTGATTCCACTACATTTGGTCTCTTGACTTGCAACACCCACAGATAGAGTCATTAACCATTGTTTTTCAGTTTTACACACTTCAAGCAGGAAAATTTGCAGAAAGCCATGTAAGTTTGGAAAATTGCACTTACGCTGCCCTGGTTCTGTGTTTGCTTGCGGTAGATACATTATGTCGTAGTACCAGGATATAATTTTACGTTTAATAAAGCAGAAATCGCAATTACATGTTTTCAGTGTGAGTGTCAAGTTGAATGCCATTTTCCTTCAATCAAATTCAATACCTACAGGGAAAACCCCTTAAATTAGATTTCTCCTGTTTGTATGTTTCAATGTTAATATCCCCACAGAAAACGGAACCTTGCTCAATGACAGGGGATTGAAAATTCTGAAATGCAAATGCACAGATACTCTGCTACGACGAAACAAAGTTTAGCTGCTAGCAATGGTTGAAATACATATTTTCAAGGGCGGATTCAGGATTATACTAAGGAGGCAGCCATTACCAGCTAACATATCCGGCTTGAGTGACACCATTTGGACCTTTTAGACACTGACAAACAGTACAGATATAATATCTTAGAATTGGTGATCAATGATAGGGCATTATGTGCAGAAAGTATATGTAAGTGCAGCAAGGCTAAATATTTGCTGAAAAAATGTAAATAGGGCTTCCAATGGCCTATTCTCGAGTCTCATAACCTGAGGCCAATGAGGGACAGACTTAAGCCATGGGAAGCTCACTGGATCTGCTCCTGTATCTTTATATTTTACGTTCAAAATATGGAAAAATGTAATATTTTGCAAATACATGAACTCACACGCAACGCTAATTTTCTGTTCCTAGCCATTCATTTTTTAATCGCTCCAAATATTAGGTTTCTCCATGCATGCTGGGTCAGTTTGGTGCATTAAGTTGCAAAATATGCTTTGTAGGTAGATACAGATAAAGTCATTAAGACTGCATACTGGTGAGATCCTGTTTTAGCTCAACATTTATACTTAGTCTTAATAGTTCTGAGAAAAGAAGATTCCTCGAGGGCATTAACAGATTGTTATCACCATCGAATGCTTGAACAGCTTTAGCCTGGATGCGTCATGAGTAGAATACATGCAAAAGCTTGGAACTTTCCTTGCAGTACTCTCACCGATAAAATATATTATTCGAAACAGCAAAATACTCTCACACTGTGACCTCGACGTGTACAAAATTACAGAGAATTCTTCAATCTTCCTTCAAACTAGCACAAGGATTTTGTGTTAAATCCTTATATACCTGAAATATTTCTCAAAATACAAAAGGATTAGATTTAACATTTATAATATATACATTT
>JBCAUG010031342.1:0-24455 GCA_038406175.1 Haplosyllis leylae
TATGTGACGTCAAAATTGACATAAATATGTGTGAACCTCATTGTGTCAATTTCTTTTTTTTGTGAACCTCCTCCATACTCCAGGTGTTTGATTATTTGGCAATTGACATCTTTTTGACACATTTAACTTAAACCACCTCAGCCCGTAACAGGGCTATTTTTTTTATTATCGGTTGCTCATTGGTTTCTACGTAATATGGCGGATTTAAACCCACGCATCTAAATTCATACAACTTTGAGCAGAATCCGGGAAATCGAAGCCGACTTTGGGAGGATATGTGCCGTGCCGTATCAATACCTTGGCTCGTTAGTGCCGATCGGGGATTCGCTTTGAAGCCTTCAGGACCTGAATTATGCAAAAGGTTTCAAAAATAAACTGCTTTAGGAGTTATTCATAGCGTGTTACGGTTAGTTTCATTGGTTTTGGAACAAGGCAAGAATTACCACAGTTCAATGGCTCCGGAATCGGCCTTCGTATTATGTAACCAACTTCACAACGTTACGGTTTTGTCGTATTGTGCATAATTGTTGATCTTTTGAGGTAAAAATTCTAGGAATTAGTCTTTTCTGTTCGAAGTTCAGTGAAATCAGCGCGTTCGACACGAACAAGTGGAAAGTGGAAACACAGATTCATTTTTTTGTGCAAGATTCATGGAATGTGGATCTAATCTACTCATGTGGCTTTAAGGTACTTTTTACTGTGCCTTTTTGTGGAACTGAACCTTCAGTGAATGGTGCCAGATTTACACCTTTATTAGGTGGGGTAGCCGGATGTTCATGATGATAGCACGTGAAAAGAAGATTACGAATCATATTCCAGATAGAAAAAAATAAAATTATTTGAAAGAAAAAATTGTATTCATGGAGAAAACATGAATATTTAATAGGAAACAATAATTGTGACTCGTAGATTCCTGCTTATTGATTGGAAACTGGGTCACTGGCTCATACGAGAGGTGAAACAAAAGACATGCTAGATAGATTTATGTTTAGTGGATGGTCGTAACGGTGATACAGGATTCACGTTGTGGCATCGATGACCAATCACTTATTCTTCCAACAACGTTCAATCGGCGTAAGGCAATAAACATCTCTAAAAGATTTGTGCAGCAGGAAACAAAATATACCTTGGTAAATAATCAATCCACGATTGTCAATAGAGCTAAAGGAGAACAAATTATCAATAATAAAGTGAGTGAAATGTATTCAGCACGACAACCACTACCCAGCTTCTTGTAGAAAAAACCAGTCATTGATTCAAAAGACGGGAAAATATAATTTAATAATTTTGTCGACATTAGGAATTTTTTCTCATTGAACGGATGCGGAAGAAGAAATTAGATGAAGATGAAAATAGATACATAAATGGAAAGTGTCGTGTTGTAATTGGGATTAGCAGATTATTATTGACCTGAGAGACATCCTGTATCAGGGTCATGTTGCAAGTTATAGCTCACATACGCCTGAGATTGCTGTACCATAAAAGGACTGGCAAAGATTAATTTCTAGTTACAGCTCCTATTGCTGTATGAACAAGTGAGCTACGGTAATGTATGGTACATAAAATTACAATTGCAAACTGGACACCAAAGCTGTACCATACATAGAATTATGAACCTACTTGAAATTGGAAGTGTAAATTCTTCCACACAGTAAATCTATTATAGAACTGCACCCAATACTGTACATGGAATCGTAAAAATATGTCCAAAATCGCAACTTTATCACGTAAGGGTTCATTTACATTGGAGCAAAAGCAAAAAGCCACGTTGCTGGGAATGGATACATAGTTTTCCTAGTTATGTTTTTATACTAAGTAGGTACAAAGATCAAAGAAAGAATTCGCTTTTACAAGGAAAGAGTTAACGAAGCTGTTCAAGCGGCGACAACTTCAATCACGTTCTTTGCAACAGAAAAAAACGATCGGATTACAGTGATAATCGTTCAAAATGACATCGTTTTAAATAGAATTAGAACACGAGAGTAATAATTCTAAGCTGAAAATTTAGCCCAATAAACTTGCCTGCAGCCAGGATGTCGTTCATTGTTCTCAGAATTCGATCCATTTGAAACTTGGAAGGTTTTGAAGTTTATTGATTCTGTGTAAATTAAGAAACTTGTATGTGTGTGTTAAAATACTACACAGAGCAGAAAATTGAGCGGATTATACGTCACTGAAAATAATTGACAGAAACTTTCGACAGAAAGGTAAAACGAGATTATTAACCAAAGAAAGTAAACCTTAGCCATGTTGCGGAAACGGAAAGTGAATGGCGTTGGACCGCTAGATTTTCGGGAAGATTTCCACGCGCAACCGAATAGTTTCGATGGGAAAGTTTCGAGCAAGCCAAGGATTTTACGCAAGAGTGTTAGTTTACAAGATGAACCTCTTTGTAGACAACTTTCGCCGAAGTCCCCGACTGTACCGCATCCGTGCGATCACTTCATTACGAGTGCGACCAACCTTAAAACGGAAGAAAACGGTGGTGAGAAAAGTCGTCATCGAAATAAATCAATTGGTGCAACGAACTTGATTTGGTGTAAATGTGGCCGAAGTAATAAAAGAGCTTACTCGTCGTACTCCTTCATAAAAAACACGAAAACTGGGTCTCGCTTGAAAAAGAGTGCTTCGTTCAATAATGGCTTCACTCGAAATACAACAAACGAGTGTATACACTGTGGGCGCCTTTACCTGGGAAAGGACACATCACAAGTATCATCAAATTCTACACCACCGATACCTGGGAGAAACCTGAAACAGGACCGTAAGGTAAATTAATTGGTGTAGAGAGTTACCTTATTGATGGAAACGGGGTTACTTCATGACTATTTTGGGAATTTTTCCACGCGAGGTGTTTTCGCATGGAGAGGAGCACGCAAGGTGAGATTGAACCCACAGGAGGTGAGATTAAAATGAACATGGAAACAAACATCCCAGCCCGGGAGGGGGGGCAGATGGGGGAGGGGGGATAATCAGTAAATGCCCTCCGGGTACAGTGTGGCATGAAACAACATTAACGAGTCACCAAAGTGGAATTCTTCACTCCTTGATATTCTCAATATTTAGGTTGCAAACAGCTGACAAAGATTTGAACGAACAATTGCGATCATTTATGAGCACAATGACAAATATGAGACAGTGCACAAAGCAGTTCGGTAAGTTAAGCACCAGAGATGAACCAAAAATTGCAAGACTACAAAGCTCATACCTGGATGTTTTCAAAACATCTTCGAAATGATGGCTACATACTGATCCCAGTAGTCCATATTCAAATATCTACTATGTTTTTTTCCTTCATTTATGTGCGTGAAACATTTTGTAAAATCAAGACTTTTTATCTAATTAAATAACTGACGCAGAGAGAGAGAGTGATTAAAATGCCAAGTGCGCAACTTACCAATAAAATCATTGGCTGAACCCACAGTACGTAATTTTGCGTCGCCATGGACAAAGAAGTGTAGTTGGAAAAGTAATGAATGTCTGCGTATTAGAAGGTAGAATGTGCAAATAAGCCGATTACCTTTGGTGTCATATTGTCTTTGATTAATTAATGTCTGGTGGCAAGGAGACAGGACAGATTATAAACCATTTAATAAAGGATCAGCAGGGTTTCTGCTGGAAGAAAGCTAACGTTAAAGTGCGTGCGTGCGTGCGGGAGGGTGTGTGGCTGTGGGTGAGTGTGTTCGGGTGACCAGGTGTGTCATGTGCGTGGGCAACCACACCAAAAGTCGCAAGGACAAAATAAGGTTGAGATCTAATCACGTTTGACATGTGCTTAGTGTGCCGCGTACTTGTCTGAGCGTAAATACGATGGAGTGTACGAACAGATGCTGTACTGGCATTTTATTTGTAAGTACACTAACCTGAGAGATTAGGTCAAATTGTCAAATGAGTGCAGACATGTTGCACGGGAAATCTGAAATGGAGATGAAGAAGTGACAATTTTGCTGAATGTAATATTGTAGGTACATGTAATTGACAACAGTGCTTTGCACAGAACAAAATTTAAACTGCTGGTGGCTTGGCTTCCAAATGGTTCCAGAAGGAAATCAGTCTCCCATTATTTTTATACCTTGAACAACGGACTTCAACTCCTGTTTGGTCCTTCCTGACCAGTCCTACTTGTGAGGCG
The DNA here is from genome assembly GCA_038406175.1 of Haplosyllis leylae. Classification (NCBI taxonomy): domain Eukaryota; kingdom Metazoa; phylum Annelida; class Polychaeta; order Phyllodocida; family Syllidae; genus Haplosyllis; species Haplosyllis leylae. Next base: position 4,133 of record JBCAUG010031342.1, read on the forward strand.
GAAGTAAGGCAGTCCTTCATTCCTGTTTGGTCCTTCCTGACCAGTCCTACTTGTGAGGCGGAAGTAAGGCAGTCCTTCATTCCTGTTTAGTCCTTCCTGACCAGTCTTTTCTAGTTGGTCCTTCCTGTGGGTAGGGCAGGGTGAGGGGTAAAGCAGGGTGAGAGGCCATGTCCCAGTGGATCATGGGATGCATTCCCAGTGCAACATGGGATAGGGAGCTCTCTTATCTTCCCCTCCCCACCTGTGAACAGACGGACAGAAAAGTGAAAACATTAACTTCCCTCGTCCTTCGTACACTTTGGCAAAAATGTGCATCCGCATTGTTTCCAAAACCGAACAGAGCCATGACATTGTTTCGCAGCTGACGTCGTAAAAAAATTGTGTGTACTTTGTCGAACAGAATACACTTTGTGACCTTATTTTCACCGATACATCTATTCCTGAATTATTTTGACCTCAAAACTCAAACGCCCCCCTCCCCACAAAAAACAGCAAGATAATAATCCTGGATCCACAACCCTGGCTGGCGCTCTGGTGTAATTAATTACACGCGCAGTAGGTATTCTGCGAGTCTCACACTGTTGTTTTTCATACAATACATCTATTATGTGAGGATTATTATTCTATAAATATATGGTAACCTACACAGCAGAATCCTGAAAGTATAAAGGCAGAAGAGAAGCGCACTGAAAGTCGGAACACTTACTTCACTCGAAAATCAAGTCTCAGCCGCCTGTTGTTGTTAGTGTCGCAGTTGAGGGAGCTCTTCTTTGTGTTCCATCCAGGATCGCTTGTATGCTTGTCAGTTCATTGTTAAGAGGTTGTGCCTTATTTTTCCCACATTTACATGCAGACTCGAAGCAGTGACATTATTGGAACAAAAGGTAGTAAGTAACACCATGGGGACTAAACATTTGTTTGGTTAGTGAACTATCTACCAAAACCCCACTTTTTGTGAAGATACTGTTTCTGGGGGACAGTTTTATGGAAAGAAAGTATTAGCAAAGGTAGAGGAGCATGAATTTACCATCAAAATTCAAGAAATATTGTTAAGACTAGATTATATTAATGGTGCCAACATCACACAGAATTGCCTTTGACACCAGTGTGGAATTGTGACGGTGTTCCTACATAAAATCATTGAGTACTTTGAACTTGGAAGGATTTGCTGTTTACGGATTCTCTCATTGAACGGATAGTCGTTTTTTTACGGATAATGAGGAGACACAGTATCCCGACAACGATATTACATAAGATTTCTCCGCGACTCAAGAGGAAGAAGCTGAGTGCGGATGCCAAGTGTGATAACAGGAGTGACAAGTCAGACCAGGTACAATCGAACACGGTAATTTAAATGATATATGTAGCTTATTGTTCCAACGATGGGGTAAAATTTGTAGGTTAGGTCATACGGCAGGCAGAGTCTGTATTACCAGTAATGATCAATTCTAGATTTTTTCAAAAGGAAACAGTTTAATCTATTTTATCTGATCAGATGAAACCGGTGGTGTATAAATTGAGCGTGCCCTTCAACCACAAATCTGATTAGGAGGTCTTGGGTTCAAACCCTACTTTTATCAAAATGTAATTCCCATTTGTCCATCATTGAATTAGAAGAGAAATTTTGATGAAACTGATTTAGTCACCAGCTCGCTCCAGAACTCGATTAAAAATAGAAACAAATTGTTGCCGCATGTAGCACAGTCTCGAGTGCGATTACTATGCACTAAAAATTATGACGTTTCGGTAAAACAAGCGAACAAGGCCTTTTCTCCCTCAACCTGAGCCATCAACTATTGCTTGCACCCCAAAATGTGTTTAAATGTCCTAATTAAACTTTGCAATTGCGCACAAACGATAGGAGCTACTTCCTGAACTTATGGGCATAAACAATCATTTGGACGTGATTTTATTGATAATTATTTAATTGACTAAAAGGATTTTTCTGGTGCTTTAAGGCCATCTGAGTACAAGTGCACGGCTTAGGACTGTCCCCAATGGAGCGAGGCAATGTCATTATTGCGTAAGTCCCTGTAAAATTTCATTTTGGGGAAAGAATCAAAGCCTGTCTGTTTCAAGCAGTCGTTTGGGTGGTTTAACTGCTCGGGGAATTTGCCAATTTTTGATTGTGCAAATTGTCTGAGTGATTACGGACAATTTCCAGGTAATTTTCTGCTGTGAGAGAGGAGTCAGTGAAGTCAGTGCACTCGTCTGTTATATAAGTTCACACGCGATCAAGTGTAAAGACTCCACTAGAGTTTTTCCGAGACAGAACAGAACTTTCATTGAATTCAGCAAATTCAGGGAATCTGATCAATCACTGAAACATGAATTCTGGTCAATTTTAAGGATCATGTCTGTTACCTGTGTCTTTTAATTGTGTTGTTATATCTTGGTCTCTTACATAAGAGGTTGCAGGTTGCTTTTTTGTACCAACTCCATTGCGTAACAGATATTTCACCCGTCTATACCACAACGTCATAATATGTGGATCTTTACGAAGCACGCAAGAGTTACAGTGGTTGTGATACCAATTCAAAATGGGTTAATTCCATTTCAATTACAATGGTACCATTGACATTAAAATCCTTTAACAATCCACACAGTTTTGTGTATTGAGTGGAAGTAGACATTAATTCAGTGTTTGCCAACACTTAGCGTCAGAAGTCTCATAGCCAGCGTGTTTGATTGAAGTTTTATCGGACTAACGTATCGAACTGTTTGAAATAGTTCTTTGGTTGCTATCAAACGCTTCCATTGCATCAATGCTAAGTTTTGCTACAAGGTAGATTTCAAATGACAGGAATACGTCAAATATTACGTCTTCAAAGAACCTCACATGTTGTCTCGTTGTGTGACGTAACAAAAAGATGTTTGCATTGGGATGGTAGTATGATGTCTGTTACAAGCAATGGCTATCATTAAGTGTGGGGGTATGAGAATAAACTCAAAAATTATATTCTCATTTGTAATTTTTTTTTTTCATTTTGCAGGACGGAGCCGAAGACAACGGTGAAGGTTTACTGAACGGAGACGTGATCTCAACCAATACATTCCAAGACAGTAGTTCAGTCGGGAGTCACCAGAGGTCAGGATCTCACAATGCTCTCATTCCAGGAGTCGACTCAATCTCATGTCCCAACACTAATAACAGGTGAGTACCATATAGAGCCACTATATTTGTAGTCAAAAATAGAACGGACATCAAAGTGGATTTTGAACTTCATGATTTTTGTCAGTAAATTAGTTACATACAATTTTGTAGAACTGCAAAGCTACACGTTTGTCGGTGATTTGTAAATGGTTCTGTTGTCTTCGTGTAATAAGAAAGAATTCGTTTACAATTTAGAATTCAAGTTTAATTAGAACCTTTCTGCTGTATTGAATTAGATTTTCACGGGAAGTAGCTGGTCCAAACAGAGTAAGCGTAATGAAAAGTAACGGGACAATCACCAAATGTTGTGATCTTCAATGAGAGTTGACCTTTTTATGTTTTGAACGGCAACCAAAAGTTCTTCTGTAGTTCGCAGTGAAGCGCAGTTTTCATTTAAAGTAATTTTTTGTGTAACAATTTCACAAGGAAGTAACCAATCAAATACAACTGTACCTTCTCCTTTAGTGCGGATGACGGGGTACACAGTGTGACGTCAGCGTCGGAGATTCCAGCGTCGACGACGACGACGACGACGTCAACGCGTCTTCACATCGTAACGCCGGACGCTACGAGCGGTGACCTGCCGACAGATCTGGGCGACACGTCGGAGGATGATGCAGGTGAGTTTCACACGATCGTTTCTCAGTTGTTTGTCATTGTGCATGGGGCTTTAGTCGCAACGGACGAACTGGTAAAAAGCAATGAAAAATCAGCAGGGTCTGAACTGGAAACAGTTAAATTAAGGTTATTACTCAGATTGATGCCAATGGCACATATTGGTGTGTGTGTGTGCGCGCGCTCTTTTAAAAATAAATAAGAGAGACTGGGATCGTACGGAATATTTTTAAAAGCACGTCTGTTTTTTTTTTCTGCTTATGTTTTTTTTTCTCTGCCAAGTGCTTATTTGTGCTTTTTTGGGATGGCGGACAAAAATATGCTTTTTTCCATTGAGCCACTCGCCGAGCTTCCCATTTGAGAGACATTTTATTATGCATACGTTTGTTGCCATACTTAAAATTATGAGCTATTGTTGTTGTCAGTAGTGCATAAAAAATATGGACTACTGTACCTTAAAAGATACGACGTTGAAGATTGATGTGAGCAATTTTATTACGTGTAGATTTTACGACATCAGAGGTGCTTACCACCGAGACAGAAAGCGTCGTAAGCTGTACAATGCCAGAAAATGGTACTCATTTCACATGCTTTATTTCAGGTGTTTTGGGTTTATTTTTGTGCTTAAATTCATCTTGGAAGTTGTTGTTTTAAATTTGGAAGTATTTTTTGTTACAGATAACACACTTTTTACAATTGTCATATTAATAACTGAATGGATTGTTTTTGTTTTCTTTTCAACTTTGATTTGATAGCAGATTTCAGTGTATGGAAGCGGGAGTGGAGTGGCTGCACATTATGACAACTATTCCTTCCTAGGAATACACTCTGGTTTCAGCAAAATATTTCAGTTTTATTTTAATACAGAAAACAACACACAAAACAAAGATCCACCAAGTTGTTATTTCCTAGTCAAGTTGTTTGTTTGGGTTGAAGGTTTTGGAATAAGTTATTTTTTGCCGACTCTTATAGTTATCTTATTCATTGGGTACATACGATTTTGGGAAAGTTCTGACTAATATGACAACTGGTTGCCCAATCAGCTAATTCCTTTGTCCGTGACATCACGAGCCAGCATGCGACGAACTACAACGTCACTATAACCGTCGGGACGTCAATTTGATTACTTTAACGTACTCAAAGGTTTGTGCCAGTAGCTTAATTTGTAGAGAAAGACAGACTACAATTGATTTCACCGTTGGAGTAACTTATTGTGATGTTACAACTGAAAACGGTTGACTTTTTGGGGAAAATGAAATGTCTGATCCTGATGTATTAGTTGACGTGTTTACTTAAACCACGTGATCGTTTGCTTTTCTTCTATTTGTGAATAAAACTCCAGAAAATGGGTTTCATTTGTTTACCCCCGATGTTGCATGGTAATACAGCAAACGCCAGTGACTACTGTGGTGTGGGTAAGGCCGATTTTTCAAAATCTTGAGCACAGCCTTGAAAAAGCTAGGTTTGTGGAACTGTAAAAATATCCCTTGGTTTTGCTAACTAATCAACTCACATCCTTCAGGAAAATTACAACACGAGAGTTCGAACTGGCACTTGAAAACCTGGTATACCTGGAAAATGAGAGAAAGTCACAAAGTTTTAAAAATTTAGCAGAAAGTTGAGAAAAGTCAGGGAATTTTGGTTGAGTCAGGGAAAAGTCAGGGAAAGTTTGATCAGAAAATATTAAATTATAAGTTGCAAAGTAATTACAAAAACAGGTATTTCTTGACATGTTTTTGTTAAAAATTGATTCCAGATGGAGACAAAATGTGAGTCATCATCACTGAATAAGACAAAAGTAACATTTTAATACAGTTCAGTTTTAGCTTCTTTTTAGTGTAAGCTCATTGACAGGGATAAAGATTTGTGTTTTTGGAGTTTTGGAAAAAAAGTCAGGGGAAAATGTCAGAAATACTGGAAAAGTCATGGCTGGTCAGTTTTTAAGGTGTGATGACGTCACCGACATGGCAACAAGAAGATAATAAATACGTTTCCTTGATTGGTATTTACTGATATTCATGGCCTTTTCTTGTGCCAATGTACACAAAAAATATGGATGTGGGTGGTGCTCAGAATTAAGACCGAAGCAGTATGAGGTCAAGAATTCAAACATTAGTCAGAACGTTCTCGGGACAGAAAGAAGTACATGCACCACCTGTCTGATGGAACTGGAAAAAGATCGATCAATGGTAATTCCAGGACGCACAGCTTGAAGCCCGAGAGCGGCACGGTGTGTTCACACTGTCAGAGACTGAAACCGAGACCGATACCAAGACTGATAAACAATATAATGCTTGCATAGAATTGTATGGAGGTGATCGTACTGTACCGAGACACTGAAGCTAGTGGATTCTGTAGACATTTTATGAGTCTCTGTCTGAATTCTCCCGTATTTCCAGTAAATAATTGGTATTTATATTTTAATTGAAACAAAGCAAAATGCATTAAAAACTGATCAGTGGGGCCAAAACTTGCTACTACCTTTGTCGCAACTTGTAAACCAGCTTGAACTGAATAAGAGAAACGACTATCGATTGTTTGATGAACTGTTGCAGGTTGATTGATTGATTGTTCTTGTGTAATCTTAGCGAGACCCTTTTTTTCCCATCTCTGTGGACTTTTTGGGAGGAAGCTCAGAACGTATGTAGCCACGTAGCATTTTTCCCGGAAATTACTGCACGCGCAGATCATTATTTCATATTATTTTGGGAAAGGCAATTTAATGAGGAAATTTAACACAGGAAGAAGAATTCCAAGTCTTTAAAATGAATCGTCTAAATAAACGCTGGATTCACCAAGTGGAAAAGACTAGCTGTATTGGATCCAACGGGTTAAATTCCAGTGTAGACCTCTTATCTTTGCTTGAAAAAATAAGCGAGAAAGGAGTCCACTTGCTATGCTAACCACCAAGAGATCAGTAGGTATTAATCTCACAGGCAAATTTGTGTTTAGATGACAAAGCAGACTAGTTTTGAAATCCAAGGAAAACAGATCACCAAAAGTCCAAATCGGTAACCCACAAAAAACACTAATGTCCATTTTGCAGTCATTCCCGCCCACATACGTAGTACGACGGAAAGGTAATGTTTTCACAGGTGTGAGTCTGTCTGTCCACAGGGGAGGGGTACTCAGGGGTACTCAGCCAACTTGTATGGGAGGTGTACTCAGCTGACTTGTACACCAACTTGTACAGGGGGGGTACTCAGCTGGGGGGTATTCAGCCAGGAACCCCTGCACCCTGCCCCGCCCCTGGGATAGGACAGCATAGCGAACACTTGCTACGCGGCGGGCGGTATGCCTCTTGCGTTCACGCAGGAAGACTTTCTTGTTTAATTTTTGCTTTAAAATTTGAGCACATTTGGAAGTAGAGCAATATATTCTGTAATTCATATTTCAGTGACAGAAAAGCAGAGTCGGCGCGTGATTCTGAGCGGCTAAAAACAAACAAACGAAAAACGTTTGGTAAGCAGCCACCAAGCCTGTTAAATATTCATACCTTGTAGACAGTTCCCTATTGAAGTATTAATAAAAAAAATTGCTGACAGCGACAAACAAATATCTCGCCAAGCAACGAGTTATCAATTTGTGTTAAGCCACACTTTAATTACAAAGATTGCGAAAGGTGGTCAGATATGAAACCCAAGTGGTGACGAGTTTTTTTTCTTCTTTATTACTTCTTTTGGCCTTGATCGTGTTTTTTGAACTCTTGATGCAAACAGCTGAGACATAGTTTCTTTGGGGAAAAAAGTTATTTTGTCGTCATTGGTGGAAACTTTTCATAACTTTTTGTAACGAAACTGTCGTAAGGAGTTTTGAGGTCTTGCCTTTTGTGGAAATCAGTATTTTCTCATTGTTTGGAGTATCTATGGCAACATGTTGTGAGGAACTCTTGGTCCAATTTTTGTTACAGTAATGATGGATGTTAAGAAAAAGTAATGGGGGACATCAGTACTGAAATGGAGACATTGATACCCTGGTTTTGGATTTTAGTCTTAGATTCAAGATGGTTCCCCTCCGTCCGAAATGGATTCTTCGGGGTTAAGATGTCAAGGTCAAAGAGGTCGCCAGAAATACCCAGGTCTAAAAAAAGGAGTTGTCTGACATTCCAATACAGAGACTTGTATTTATTTAAGGAGCGTCTCTGATCGCCACACAAAGTGGTTTTACTCCGGTCCCACATGGGGGACTTCGATGATGATCTTGGACTGTCATAAATCAAGTAATATTTTTGGAACTTTTCAGAGATAGGTTTTCTCGTAGTGGTAGTTTCATCAAGCAAACGATTCACTCATAGTCCTGAATGTTTTTAACTTGGTTGATGTAGTTTTCAGTCTCTGCGTTGGTCAGGTTTAGGTGTAATTGTTGATTAAGCTTAACATGACGTCTCTTGACTAACTAATCGAGTACCATTATTAGATTCGAATTATTGTATGTTGTAAAATGTCACGACGACATTATTTTCCAGAAGGATTTATTTGTAGAGTTATTGTGTATTTGTGTCACTTAAGGAAGTAATGTCTTAATGATATTAAAGCCGCTTGAGAGATCTAATTTATTTTTTTGTTTTGTACAAAAATTGGATTTCCTTTGCACGTATCAAATTAGTTAGTATCACCATTGACAACGCTAGAGAAATTGTTGTTGAGCTTTCTGGCCATTCCGCTCATGTATTATGCATTTTCTGGGTGATTGGAAAATATTAACGCTCTGATTTTGAAAATCGATAAAATTGCAATAGATTATTTCCTTCAATAACAAAACCTTGTTTGTTTAATTGATTGAGCATAAATTACTGTCGTCAACCACAAGATGGAAAAGGTCTTTTCTGGGAATGGAAAGTTTTAGTATAGAATTGTTCACAATTTTCTTTTAATGTAACCCCGTTACTATTTTAACAATGGGGCTTGAGGACCGGTCAGAAAGTAGAAATTTCTTATAGATTCAAGCAATGCATTTACCTCGTTGGAAAAGGCGTGCCAGCATGCTCCCTTTTGGAACTAAAACGCACACCCAAACGGGTTTGCTCTAATAGTCGGCTTGCAAAAAGTTCAACATCAAAAGATATCCAAAGAGAAAAGTTCAGCAACCGCTACATGAACAACCCTTTCAATTGTGGAAGCAAGAACTCTTTATTGAGAGGCAATGTATCAGAAATTTTGAACTCTTCTTGAAAGTGGGGATGAGGAAAGTAATACATGTCAACGTTTACCTACCCCCTCATCCGGTTATGATTTTTTTTCAAAAAACATTTATTTGCATACCCCTGGAAATATCATGTCATAACATAGTGCCCTCCATACCCCTGTGTTTGCTTCTCTAACCTGTATTGCTTTGCGAGTGATGATGACGATGAATCATGTTTCGGTACGTGCGTATATGGTGTGTTTACCTGTAACGGATAACACGTGATATGTTCGTTGTGTGTCAGCAGTTTTTTCTTCGCTTCGGTAGGCCACCACAATCATAGTTGTCAGATCATGACATTGGGATGGAAAGTTTACGACCCATACTCTCTCTACCCATACCAAGTTTCTGAACGAACGAATACAGAGGTCTACCACCAGCAGAGAACGCAGTGAATTTGTGGAGCATTTGTGTCTTGTTTCAACAAAAAAAAAGTCTTTTTGTCTCAATTGGAAACACTTAAATTATTTTTAGCGAAAATTGTATTGCCAAAAAGAAATTGGGTAAGCTATGCATTTATTGTTTATGTTGAATTAGGACAGTGAATTAGAATAGTATGATGATTATTGTTGCAATAGGGAGGTAAATTTGAATAACATGCAATCAATAGATTGCCCTGCATTTAGTTCATCGATTCATATTCGACACAAACTGAGCAGCATCATGTATCATCGTATTGTACATTGACAACATCAGGTCAGATAATCAATGAGGTACAATAGGAATGCCAAATCATTCTGATCAGTTTGTAGCAGTGGGTTTTCCAATGGGATTATTGCATCCAAAAACGCGGAAGAGAAAATTTTCATAAAACACAAATGTGGGGCACGCGTTTTCTCGCTCCAGAGTAAAGTTTTTTATGGGGGAAAAGCAAAAAATAAATTCACAACATTAAGGAGTTCATACAGTTGTGCGAATGACGCTGCAAGTTCGCACTATTGCGACAACGTAGACTAACAAAGACATCACATTGGCTTTTCTCGATCGCCTTTTTTGCAGTGTGAACATATCCTAATGCACAGAAGCCTATATTCATATCATTTCATTACAACTTTTGACAAATACACCAAAAATAGCTGCATTCATTTGTTGCATTTGGGCTAAATATTTGATAACTTAAATTGATGTTCATACTTTTGAGGTCAATTTAAATAGATGGTCATACTGTAAAGGTCATTTTCATGCTTGTTGCACTGAAAGGCCTGAAATACGTGATTGATGGTGTAGAAAATTGAATTTTTAAAATGGCTCGCAAAAGCTGATTGACAACTCACAAAAACCATCTAACCTGCTGAGTATTAACCTCAAAGTGGAGGGGGGGGATCTTCCAAATTAAATTGTAAATTGATTGTCGGGATCGTTGTACTTTGTGCTCGTGGTGAGTCTACCTGTAATCAATCGCTCACCAATCACATGCCATGGCGATCAATATCAAAGTATGATATTAAATGGGAAGTGTTTGCCCAATGTTAACGTCCTTACGTAAAATAAATTAGGACCAGTGATGGATTGATTTTATCAGATGAAATTACGGTCGCTTTGTGTAATGCAAATAATGACCTTGTTTGGCCTAATTGCATCAAGTGCAGTGTGAGAGCGAACCATATTTGAGAACCGTGACGATATCGCTAGTGTGACACTTAACTTTTGGGTCGCGAACAGTTCAAATGTTCTAGTCGCATTCACTAGTTTCTTTCCTCATTGAACTCAAGAATCAAGAAGTTCAGGTGTAGAATACACAAAATAATTCAACGCCTTGACATGTGGAGTTTATGGCCATAGATGGAATTGAGTGGAGTGAGGACTAAAAAGGTAGGCAATGTACCAGTGTTTTTGGCCTTTTCATATTGGTAGTGACGTTACGTGTACCTAAAAGTGGAACATAAGGTAGTTTCTTTCCATAGACATTATGTTAAGTTACGGACGAAAATTCTCTCTGATTAAAGTACCAGTCAGTGTGTTGCAAGTTTTAAACTATAGTTTTACCATATGCGAAAAGTGACATTGACAGCCCCTTCAATAAGGCGTTCCCACCCCTTTACCGTCAATATTGTGGATCTAGTAGCAACAAGTAAGCGCAATTTCCTGAGGAAAAAATTAAGGGAAGTCAGAATAAGTTCTAGAAGGAAACCAATTCAAACTAACTTATTCGTCCTAAAGTCGTCCTAAAAAACGGCATTTTAAACAGTCTAGTAGTGATGGAAAAAAATGGCAGGTTGAATTAATTTTGTTTTCGATCCACAAGAATTAATGTTCAAACAAACATTTCTTTCATGGATCACCTGTCTGAAATGGATCCTACGTCTTGAAAGACGGATTTTGACCTCAAAACACCTTCTTTATTTATCAAGGTAAATTATTTATTTGACTTAAAAATACTATTCAGGCAATTTGGTTTTGATCCTAAATAAGAGGTGGACAGGTTTTGTGCGTGTACTTCGTACCCACTCCCATTTTTAGAACGGTTATCCTTTCTGCCGAATGGTACAAGTTGCTAAAATTGCAATTGAAATTATCCAAATTTCCACTTAATCTTTCAAGTAGTTCTATTTAAATAAGATAAAGGCCGGTATTTCAATTAATTTACCAGATCGGACTTTTTTTAAAGGAAAATGTTAGCTTTTAAAATAATGATACATTTATATTTCATTGCATTTCAACAACTGTACCAATTTGACAACAATGCGTTATTGTGTCAAATAACATGGCCATAAATTGTAGGATTAAAAATGCTTACCTGTTCAGTTAATGGGATTTTTGTCGTGAATCAGCTATATTTTTTCATTGAAGTGTGAGATGCATTAAGACAACAAATTAGGCAATGTTTGAACAAAAATAAGGTAAACATTTTACTGATTTTCTGAAATGAAGGTGAAGGGCGCAGAAATCCGGACTGTTCCAGAAAAGTTAGTCAAAAAGTAATCACGAAATTTACGACCACAGAACCAGATGATACCCTGAAGCACAAAGCATTACTTTAATTTTAATAATAACAATAGGCAAACAGGTCAAGAAAGAATGAAGGTAGACAGACAGTTAGTGCACGTGCATAGGACTGGAAATGGCACTTGTATTCAGAATAGGATAGGAACACAATTGTGTTTGTGCAAACACGAAAAAAAAAGAAGGAAAAAAAACCCAAACGCCATAGTCAGCGTATTGTGGCTTTTTTATTTCGGATTACAAATTGAATTCATTTGCATAGTTGTGTGAGCAAAGTATGATGCAAGGATCAGGAGATTTTTGACAGTTGAAGATATTTAACCAACAAAACCTTCAGGCGAACATAATACTAACGGTGTAATTTGAAAGCGTCGTTGGTCATCGGATTAAAGTGTAATCAGGTTTAAAGTCTATAGACGATTCGCTATAAATTCACGTAGCTAATTTAGACAAGATAATATATGTAGTGTAGTTGCATAACACACTCAAATGATCCAAAAATGAACCTTATGTAGTAGAAAATGACAAACAGTTTATTATTGAATGGCATTGTCAAAGTATCAAGTCTGTAAATAAAAATTGTAGGAGTTGGAAAGTGGACAGCCAACAAAATTCTATAATGCTAAAGGTAAACCCGAAAAAGGGCAGAAAAGATTATTGTTAGAACAGAAAGCTGTATAAGTTTTAAAGGCAGATATGTTATTTTCGAATTGGCCCTTCATTGGTTGCCACACTAGTAATATGCGTCTTGTTTCAACCAAATATAAAATTCTCGTTAATCACTATTACTCAAGGAGTAAACAGGAAAGTAAGTAACTGAATAAATATTGGCACGCATGGATTAAAGATTCGAGAAAAGTCAATGGATTGAATAGTAAACAGATCAAGTCAAAAGTTGTCAATACCATGTCCCTAAAGTGGAGGAAAGAAAATAATACTCATGCCATAAATCATTGCGAGAGTCACTTGTACATTGTTCAGATAAGTACGAGAGAGAAAGGTACGTTGTTCAGAGCAACAAATAATTGCGTGAATTTACTACCAATTTCTGGCCCCCAGGTTACAAGAAATTTTATTTGATCTTCCAAATACGTACGCAGGCTTATCCGTAGAGAAGGGTATGAGGGCATAATTAGTTGATATCATTCTGCAATTTTACTATGATGAAATGAATCTTTCAGGTGGCAAGCAAGCGAAAGTGCAGAGGAGAGGGCAAAGCCTGGATTCAGAAAAATCCAAATAAAAATTCTTAAATTCCAATGAAACTCAAGAGGGCGAAACTATGGCGCGTTTTGTGGCGGAAGAAATCACTGACAGGGGACCTAGTTGATTACTACGCTACGTCATACGACGACTTTGATCAGGAATCAAGGTCGTCGTCAAGGTCTTCCTACACAAGGTCAATATCGTCTGACACGTCGTACGGCTCGGTCCTGGAATCAACAAGCATGTCCAACAACGATACGAATGGTGACACTTATGGGTCGCAAGGGAAGCTTACGACAGCAGCAAGTTTTGATGTTGGTCTGTTGCGGAGGAAACGAGCCGACACCGGAAGTAGTAGCGGAAGTAACGGGAAATCGTCTCGGCCGAAATCACTTCCGGTTGAGGATTTGCCCAATAAGTCGCACTCGAAACATAGACATTCAAGCGATCCAAATGAAGATCACACGCCTTCCAGACACAGAACCAATTCAAAGTTATCATCCGAAGACGAGGTCTCCAAGACACAACATCGTCACAGTTCGCGAGTCCACTCAATCCCAGAAATACCAGAATCACATCTAACCAAAAGCTGTGAAGTCCCACCAGTGACGAGCAAAATCAAAAAGGATATGAAAAAGTCGCACAGTATTCCCGCCATGTCAATAATGCTGGAAACGCCTACCTCCTCAAAGTCACGTGGTTATGATGTCATACCTGGGACCCGGAGCGGTTCGACGTCATCACACGAGAATGACGAAGTCATAAAAAAGTCTTCTTCCAAAGGTAGCAAAATTTCGAACATTGATGAAGAAATTCATGACGACCATAATAATAACCATGACCACAAAAGCAAAAAACCTAAAAAGAAGGACAAGGACAGGCACAGGGAAAAAGAGAAAGACAAGGAAAAGGACAAAATACATGATTCCCCCACGCCCATAAGACCTAAAACCTTGGACTTAAACATTGCTACACCGGAAGGTAATGAGATCAAAGTGGAGGAAGAGGAGGAAGACATAGGTAACGTATCGTACCGATATTAACGCGATATTTCCTTCAAGGGCTGTTTACACGTAACGACACCATTACCGTCAAGTTTTATAATTGTGCCAATTGTGACGGGTCGTCTGATGGGCAGAATGGGTCTGGAACCCATTTTGCCTGTCAAATGGTCCGTCACCATTTGCACAATGGTAAACTTTTGACGGTGACGGTGTCGTTACGTGTAAACAGCCCATTAAAATTACCGCCCAGTTGATTGTTTTGGAAATAAAACAAATCAAATATGTCTTACAGAGCGCGACTTTTCTACTTGTGCGTTTGACACACAAAAGTTGTTGAGAATTAGAAACGAAGTGATGATAAGTTTAGGATGTTGACTGTTCAAGGCTACGTTTGTTAACACTAAGTTGGAGGTTTTCCGTCAGCTTTTAGACGTGCGGAAATATGGAGAACTCGATCCGAAACTCGTCGGAGGCGTATTCAGTTTGTGCGTCAACATGTACATTTTTGATGGCACATCAACGGGTCGCTTTATTTATTGTAGTGGGAATTTTACCTACATTGTTCCAGTCAATTAGAGGCATTCAGGGTTTCAACGAGTCACCAGATTAACAATCCCTTCGTTCCTGAACTTTTATTATACTATTTAAATTAATTTTCTTATGAGTACCCCAAAGTCAAATTTTTTCTCTTTGGGCGGAAAACTTTTGGACCGCCGTCCCAAGAATAGAGTTTTTAATTGAAAAAAATTTCTCTGATTATTGTTGTTATCAAATAGATCAGCGAAGAGGGTCCTTGAAAAAGAACGTTATGTGGAAACTATGCAATCTGAATTTATTCGAGTCTGACACCTTTATCTTGTTTTGTATTATCGATTTAGGGCAGATTGTTCGGCAAATTTGTACCAGCCCGGTACTGTATTATGTATCATAACTTAAACAAGAAAGTCTGGTGACCAACAACAAGACTGTTTTGCTGTTTTTATACGGTATTTTGTCACATCCAAGGTCACAAACCAGTTTAATATTTTCACTTGTGCGATATTCCACAACCCCCCCCCCCCCCCGTGCAAACGTGAACACTTACCCCATTTCCGAACGCCTGCCTGGGCTGTGAAGCACATGCTAGAAAGATGTACTGCAGAACCCAGGAACATACATAAGTGAGTGTTCTCTTTGTGTATGTGCCTTATGTGCACTGGAAAATGGTGACGCATGAGAATGTTACATACACCAGGAAACTCTTGATACTGTTAGGCATTCAGAAAAAAAGTTTTTCAAGAAGATGTGACCAAAAGCAATTATATTCTCTGGCAAATTAATTCTACACAAACAGCAAGTCATCGTTCTAAAATTGCAGACACGGCTGACACTTTTTTACGCCAAAAGTTGCCCTTTAATCGGGCGAAATTCACTGCACTTGGTTTAGTCCACAAAACAAAATATTTACTTTGAACTTTTTGAAGAAATGTTTTTGATTTGCCACGTTTTCCAGGAAATTGTTCAAGCATCCCATTCGGGGTGTTTTTGAGGGCTTTTGAACGAATGACTGTGTTTTTGAAGTGTCATAAATAGGCCAGTTTAAACATATTTTTGTTCCCAGTTTTAAATTCTAAACTTCGGAATGGAATCATCTTAGCAGGATTTTTTTTCGCGAGTACGCTTGCTAGCAAACTTGCAACGTAAGCGGGAAGATCCTCCCTGGCTTTGCAACCCAAGAATTTGACGAATGAAATTTTATGAATGAATGAATGAACGAGGCTTTGCTTTTGTGATTGAAGGAAGTCTGAAGTGAGAAAGATTGACTCGTTCAACAACCAAGTTTGAGCGTATTTTAGACAAACAGACGAGCATTTTCCATTAGTTGATGGGACAAAAGTACAAGTGGTTTGGGAAAAAAAAATCATTCCTCACTGTTCAAGAACGAAAACTGATAATCAATTATCAGAGCACTTCAAATTAAACAGATATAACTATCATTTTGATTAGTTTTTCATCCCTGAACACAAACTGGGACCTGTAGCTTGAAGTAGTCTCAGTCGGTGGGCGCGGACTTTCAAGATTTGGCCTTTCGGTAATCGATCGGAAAGTGCTTAAGAATTATATCTGAACCACATCACATTTTCTTGATGATCAATTATCCTTTGATAAGCAATTTGAATTACGCAACATCACTTAGTGTATCTGGCTCAAATGCCGTATTTGTGAAGCTCAGTGTAGTTCAATTCAAGATTTCGCCCTGTTAATGTTTTATTTTATTTCATTCTGTGCTTTGAGAAAAGAAACATTTGTGTCCATGAAATAAAAGATCAGTTTATACGCAAGCTTAATTCCATTTCAGGTAAAAGACAGAAGTCACGAAACAGTTCCCGATTTATCCACCAATTCTAACTTAGCTAACTGATAGAAAGAATCTTGCAGATCGCTTCCTTTCAGAACACTAATTGTGGCCAAAGAATTAAAAAAGCTAAATTGTTTAGAATGAATAGCTCAAAAGGAACACGGTGTTGTCTGAAAAGACATTCTGCTGGGTTCTTTTTTCACATAGGAACTCTTTTTTAAAACAATAGTTCACGAACTTTACATTGTTTTTTTTCACCACAGTAGGTGTTGTAACATGCAGTGGCCACGAGCACAAGAAGGAGCACATCTACCTGGACGAGGTCTACCACTTAAACGTAGATCAGCTGTTCGAACTTCTCTTCACGGACTCGGAATTCTATCGAAATTTCCTCAACGCGAGAAAAACGTTCGGTAAGGACTTGTTCACACTTACCCTTTGCGTTTGCATTGACGTCAATGTTTGTGTTAAACTTTAACATTGGGTGAATGGTGACGCATATGCAAACATAAGGCACAATAGGTACTATGTTAAACGTTGAGGGAAACGCACACGTTACGTTGGAACAAGACTTAAGTGATTAATGTAGGTCTCTTTTTGTGTGGGTCCTGTATCCAGTAGACAAAATGAAATGTAAGCAACATAATGGCTTGAGGCAGGTGTCTGGCGCTAAAGCTCTGTTCACACGTACCGACAAAGTCATAGCCAAATAAACAGCCCGTTAAACTTTTAACAATGTGTCAATGAGTGACAGTGACTTTTATGTGCAGAATGGGTACAGAACCCATTTAGCCCGAAATTCTGTTTTCCAATACAAAGTAATTTTGTGCCGAATTTCGGTGATGGACTAAATTTATTTATGTGTGAACAGACCTTAAAGGTTGATTTCAACAAGATACGTGCAAGACATACACCTGAGAATGAAAATTCATTGAGAGACTTTTACCTCAAAATTAGTAGTGCTAATGAACAAATTTTACCCCAAGAAACTAAAAGTTGAATTTCTACGTGAATAATTTCCCATCGCTACTATGTTTTGTAGATTTAATACAAGCACCTTGGCCCGAAGATCCAGATGAAAATGGTGAAAAGAAGCGCGAGATCGGGTACACACTGTCGCTCAACTATTCTATCGGCCCAAAGGTCTCACAAAGCGCGGAAAAACAGGTGAGAAGGGTGCCAAAACTTAATTCTACGGTGTAGCTTATGAAAAACAAAAATAGGATCTGAATCGAAGGTTGCTTTCAAAAGCAAATGCAGGATGCCCTTTCAAGGAAAATGCCAGTTAAACAAGATGTATTGAAGCCTCATGCTGGAAAAAAGCCAATGTCAAGAGCCAATGCTTGGAAAAACTTGTAGCTTACCTAAAATCGCACTCAACAGGAGACGGCCAACAGTTATTGCTCACTTTAGGTTTTAGTGACCAACCCGGTTCTCGGAGCGTTGTTTCTTGATAATCTCTCAAGCCCCTATCTTTTGTTAAAGTCGAGATTCTTTTCAGCTTTTATCATAAAGGAAAATTATCAGGTTGTGAAAGTTTCACCAGATGGCTTGTTGGTGCGAAGGGTGCAAAGGGGTACGAAGGATGGGCCCAAAATTTTGGAGCAAAAACCCATAACCAACCATTAAGTGGACTCTAACGAGCCAGTAAAAAAGAAAGGATTGACAAACTAACCCTAATACTACCTAGCAAAAACGTTTCTTGTCGTCAGGAGGGTCCACCCTCTGCAGCGCACTCCAATAGTAACTAGTTATTCCGTGGCTTTACAAAAGAGGTTCTGCTGTATTTTACCTAGTTGTTGCGTGGCCTTACAAAGGAAAGTCTACTGCATTTCACCTAGCTAGTTATTGCGTGACTTTACAAACGAGGATGTGGTCTGTATTTTACGTAAATTATTGTTGCGTGGCTTCACAAAAGAGGGTCTACTGTGTTTTAACTCGTCTTAACCAATTGCAGACGATCCTGGCGCAGAGTAAACCGGGGCATCTGTACGTGATTGAGGCGGATTGCACGCAGGGTGGCATCCCTTACGGTGAAAATTTCTTCGTACAGAACCGCTACTGTATCACCCGCGTGTCGAGCACCCGCGCCAGACTCATCGCCCAGAGTGAAATCAAGTACAAGAAGAACGTGTGGGGGCTCGTCAAGAGTAAGTTGCGAAAAACGGTGCATCGACAACACCAAATTGTAAAAACATAAGAAATCTGTCGACTGCTAAATTGATAAATTTAGGAAACGGTGAACTGAACCACAGGACATATCAGAACTTCTTTTCCCAGAATACTTTTGGAAGTCTTCCCAAGAGCACAACTTTATTTTGAAAGGACCTTCTTATTTGCATTCATGCTCAAAATTAAACATACTTTTCATTCAGTTAAGTATCTTGAATACTGTAATAAAGCAGATTCTTCTTGGAGAAGTTCCTTTGTTCTGTGGTGGTACTTCCTGTAATTTTTATTTTGATTCCTAGAAAGACAGGTAGCTTATGAAACTAGAATGTTTTAAGTCTCCATGAAAATACAAAACAGTCCTGACATTCCTTTCCCACACTGAAAAATAGCTTCAAAGGATTATAAACGTACAAATGTTTCATGTATAATTTTTAATACAAGCTCTTTTGGTAGTAATTTTTTGGGGCGGGGATAGTTGAGTTTTTAGATTTACATTTGGGAAATGAACGTTAGGATAAAGTAAAAGCATAAAGCGCATTTTCAGGTAACTATTTAGTTTTTTTTTATCGTACGCTGGACACACTTCATATACAACGAAAGGTTTTACTGAAGACAGGTACTTTTACAGGAAAATTCTGTTCAAGCAACACTGTGCGGCCAGCAACTTTTAAAGCAGCGAGAAATGTCTCAAAGAAATTATAAATGTATAACTATGAACTGTGTGTTTTAGATTTTATAGAGAAAAATGTTGTTGAAGGAACGAAAGAATATTTTAAGCATGTTGGTAAGTGCGGCGGTTGTCCTGTCGAGGCCTGTGTAAGAGCTGTTCTCTGTTAGGAGCAAATTGGGTCAACTTCGATATCTCCAGCGCATACGCTTCCGAAAGAAAAATTTAAGGAGTTGGAAACAAATGAAAGAACTTAGGAGCTGCGTTTGATCACCGTTCTACGAAAGAGAAACAGTGCCGAAAATGTTCCATGTTTTTGGTGTGACCTTTCCCCATCAGTTTTGACCGGCTAGCACCCGCTTATGCCGGGCTAGAGATAACTTGTTGACCCAGTTCTAGCGCATGTATAAATGTATTTTAGTGTGAGAGCAGCTTTGTCTTGACCAATCAGGACTCAGTGTAGGATTTTTATCTAGGGCATGCACCTCGGTGTGGGCGTTTTTTGATGTGTACAGTGCTTTCTGTACTTCACATCTTTGCACTTTCCATATTCTTATCAGATGTGTCATTTGTTTTTTAATTTGCTTATTTGCACACATTCCTGAATTAAACATATTTAATTTTAATTTTATTTGTTCCTACATTTTCTTTCTCCTAAAATTTTATCCCACAAGACAGCCCCCAATAACAATACAAGGCAATACCGACCACTGCCCCCCCTCCCCCGTCCTCATCATTCCCACCTACCTTGGGGTAGGGGAGGCCGACAATTTTCTTTAATTCAGCAGAAGCTAAATTCACTGTCGCTTGGGCATATTAAGTGGGACCGCAGTGTTGCTACCCCATTTTTACCGACAGCGTGCATAGTACGAGGGAAGGTAACGTTTTCCCTCGTCACCGTGTGTGATTCTGTTCACAGGGGGAAGTCTGGACCATGAGACACCTGAGCTCCCCCTGGACCAAGAACTACCTGACCTGCCCCCCCAGACATAAGCCACCTGAACCCCCTCCCCAAGGTATTTGACTTCCCTCTTCCCCCT
>JBCAUG010031343.1:0-10247 GCA_038406175.1 Haplosyllis leylae
TTTTCAGTTTCAGTATTTCGTATATTATGAGTTGCATCTTACAAACAGTTTGCTAGTTATGAGAGGAAGTTCATATAAATAAAAAAATATGTGTTCTTTAGCTACATCATTGTTTGCTGCTATAAGGGAAAACTTACAACAGTGTGCCGAGTGTGTACATGTGATAATATGATATGAGAATTTAGTTTTCTTTCTTTTTAACTGAAACCACATTCATTTCCAAGAATAAATTCTAATGATATTTTTGCTTTGTTGCTTTCAGACACTAGCTTGTTTGCTCAGTTCAGTTTTTAGAATGGCTACAAGTGCATTAGTAGTGAACCCTGTGTGCCTGTGATTTGAATTAATCTTCAGATTGATATTGTTCTAATAATGTAACAGTGCAATGCAATTACTTTACTTGGCTTTGAAGAATTAGAAAGAGATTGATTAATGATTTATTAAGAATGAAAGATGATGCCAGTTCTGAGAAGTAATTATTGTGAATATTTCCCCCGCTGGTTGTAAATTATAATACTCTCACATTTATTGATATTGTTCATAATGATGTCATCCCCTTTCAACTGCAGTAAAAAATATCATGAAGTTTTTTGCAGGCTCGTAGAGTCAGCTTATTGGTTACTTCACAGTGCCTTGACATCCTATCTAAGCCATTAACATCTGGGTCATGAGCCTTTGGCAGATTTATGATAAGTAGGCCTACTTTAACCTGCATGCATTGGTAATTTTTACCTGATGATTGCTGGCTCATAGAGTCAGCTTATTGGTTAGTTGATGGTACCCTTAACATCCTGTCCTAGCCCTTAACATCTTGGGACAGAGCCTTTATCAGTATTATAATAAGTAGGCCTACTTTAAACTGCAGTCATTGGTGGCAATTTGTTTACACGAGAATGTTGTCATGACGTCATTTACGTGCCAGCAATTGGGTCAACGACGTAACGTCATTTTTACAGTTTTGGACTTGTTTGTCTCTGCCCAAATGAATACCGTGAATTCTTTAAAGTTGTGAAAGTTATCAACAATTTAATTTTATTAAACCCATATTTCATCTGCAGATCGCAAAGTATGTGCGGATCGAGCAGATGAGCAACTTTGCTGGAGACTTGAGGATCAGTCAGACACAGTATCAGAGAATAATGGCTCCTAATACTTATACACAGCCTGAGCGAATACACAAGGTGAGTACATAGACTGAGATACCAGAACATTTTGGTTCCCCATACTTTCACACAGGCATAATGTTCATCTAAAAAATGAAAATGCCCTGACATCCACAGGATGTATTTGGTCCATTGTTAATTTAAAGATATTTTTGGTCAATTGCTGAAATCTGTTAATTAAAAAATGCATTTTTTACTGTTGAGATTTGTTTGGTGGGTAACACATATTGTTCTCATCAACAACTGTTTCTATGGTAACCATCATCAGGTCATCATTTTGTGTGCATAGTCTACATACTCCCAATATTAGCATCATAGTTAAAATTAATACACTTTAAGATTCCTGTTCATCCCCCAGGTATTAGATTTCTGGTACCAACAGCTGCCTCCTACCTACACTGTGGGTGATCTTATTGATGCAGCAACTGAATGGCAGCAGAGTGGTTACTTGGACAGGGATGTGTTTAAGGCTTTGGATAAACATGTTAACCAGGACACATACAATGAAAAGTAAATGCTTTGAATATTTCCTTCAGCTTTCCATGGATACACAATTAGAAAGTAGATGCTAATGGGTAGATTTGTAGATATCTTGACCCAAACATATTCTTATTGTTTTAGTAGCCAACCTTCCCTGATGACTGCTACAGGTCACAGTGAAATTGGAGCCTCAGGTCAGCCTTGTCATCAAGTTGTTCAACAACCTATACAAGGTAAACCTAAGGTTAAATATTGCTCTGGCCTGTTTATTAAAATGTGCACTGGACAACTAGTGCTTCAAACTGCTTAGCAACTTCCCCAAGGATTGAAGTATTTCTGAATACCTCAAACAAGCTTAGTACATTTGTACTATGTCATCAGGCAACTAATGTAATATTTTACTTTACAATTAACCTATCAACCCGACAATTACGAAAAGGCTGACCATTGTTTTTAAGCAACTTCCTAGAACCAAAATCCCAGGGAATCCTCCAATGAGTTCCATAAATAATTACTCCTTGGAAAAAACTACTAATTACTTAATTGCAGTGTAGGCCATTAGTAGATGCGTTTTTGTCCATAAATTTGAGCTTTTCACGACAGGGGTTTCTGGCAGATTATCTGGTTTCAAACCTCACTGGGGGCAATTTTTGACGAATTCTTTTTTGCTTTTCCCTGTGCAAAGATCTGTCAGATGCTTTGACAGAAATGCCAATCATGAAAAAGTCAATTGAAGTGTTTTGTACAAAAAATTAGTTTCCCATTTATTAACTATCGGTAATAATCTGAAAACTTAAATAGAAAAATGCAACTCAGTAAATTTGGTCTTGTGTTTTTTTTTATTTTTGGAAACTGAATATTTCAGCCATTAATTTAACATTTTTTATTACAGAATCATTTGAAACAGGTGAACAGGAGCTGACAGATGCTATGTTGGTGAATCTTTGCAGTGAAATCGGCACCAAAGGAAACTTGCGTAAATTGGCTGTGACTGGCCTGGAGATTCCTAACAGTAAAGTATCTACAGCCCTGACTAACCACAGTAATGATCTATCCGAAGCAGCACATGAAGTTCTCCAGCAATGGAACCAGGGTTATCTGGATAAAAAGAAGGCATACACAGTTCTATGTCAGGCTTTGTGTAAAGTAGAGATGGCTGAGTGTATTGTGACACTGAAATAGTACGTAAGTACTTGGAATAAACATTACATGTACTTGTTTCTGAGCTTTAGGGTGGTAAGTTTTACACCTCTTGACAATCAAGGTCACAATAGGTGGTCGGTCCAGTGACATTGTTGAAAAATCAAACTAACTAGAAATGTCACCTCATGATGTTAAAATTTCACGACCTGGGGCAGAAACAATGGCGTCCAAAGTGCAAAAATTCAAAATCTTCTATGTTGATTGACAACTGTTAAATTAGTCTACATAATGAATTATGTTGCACATTAGAGAGATAATATGATCTCATTGAATAATAATGCTGTGTCGCAGTGCTTGAGTAATGAACAATTGAGTTTTTCCGTAATTATTTCATCGAATTCAATGAATTCATTTAATTGGATTCACAGTGATATAACTATCAAGTAAGCAGGTCACCATAAAATAAAATGCAAGGTGCTTCCCAAGATGGGCTGAAATTATGACATGATATTTACAAATGATAAGACTGTATTTGATAATTGTCTAAAAATAGAAAACATAGGAAGTAAGCAATAATAGAGACTAAATGTTATCTTTTTTACATAGTGACAGTTACTAAATGTAGGTGACCCTCTGTCAGTGACATCATCATATTTTAAATTCATTGAATTCATCGAATTCAATAACAATTACGGAAAAACTCGATTGACTGACTCCTTTGCCATCTCTCTTGTGGTTTTGGATTTCAGGCAATGTTGACAACATAAACATAGTCAGTGGAGAAATAAATAGAGGCAACAGAACCTGGACGTTCGAAGCTGAAAACGGAACCAAGTTCCGGGCGACGTTAATGAACGGGAACATGGTGAACGGAACCGGAAACCAGCCGACCATGGGTGATTTCATCTTCACCGCAACGGCTACTGTTTAAAGAGTTGTAGCTTTTACGATCATCACATTTGTGGCATAAACCAAAATTAATAAATTAATAGTAAGTTGTTTAGTTTAATTGTTCCAGAACAATTCCGTTTGACTGACCAACCAAGGACCGGCATGTTTGTTTGCATAACTGTGGGTACTACTTAAAACATAAAATTAGAAGAAGATCCATCAATTCAGTTCTCCTCTGTTTACGAACAAACCTTAATTAAGGCGCAAGCTCTGAACCAAGTAAGGGGCCAACAACAGTTTTGGATTTGTAAAAAAATATTTCTTTACAAGATGAGTACAATCGGCAATTCGTTTTAGATAAATGTTGCTCTGCCGTTTAGTAGCCCGCAAATATACTTGATGTTGAAAGATGATGTCATCAGCGTAATCACCGTCACTTTAAGCTTTCTTGTTGTACAAAGAATTGGTCGGATTGACCTATCACTGACTGGCTTATCCATGTACTGCTTCCTCAAGTACGGATACAATCATAAAACAGTCAATTAGAACATTGAACACAACTAGATTTAATAAAAGAAGAATACGTTTTTGATACGTTTTAATAGAGGTAATTTAATTTATCTGTGTGTATTGTCTACTTATATTATTCTTATATTTTTTGTACAATTCTAAACTGGCAACAAAAATGTGTAAACAAGACTTGTCTGAAATACTTGGCAATAATTAGTAGCTTCAGCAGAATGCCTTTGTTTCACATATATAACTGTCATGTCGTTGGTGAAGTCAGATCCGCTCCAATGATATTTTTCTTGTCTAAAAAACGACGAACATGAAAAGGTCATATTCTTTTCTTTCAAAAGGCAAAAATAAAGTTCTTCATAAGGTATTCATCAAAGGGGATCGCAAAATTGTACATTGCTGCATAGAAGGTATAATCTACTGTAGCTTCTAAAGATTAGTAAACAAGTTGTCCACTACTGTAGTCAAGTTCCCAAGGCTAGATTATCAACAGTTGGGAAACTGTGTTGAAATGTAGTGAAAACTGAAATCATTGCATATCCATTGGAACCTCTTCATAAAGATGGTTCGATTCAGACTGATTCTGATACTGCTGGTGCTGTCGAGGACCGGCTGTGTGAAGGGAAACACCGAGACTTGCGATAGGTACAAAACCACAGCTAACGTCGCGGTGGATCCGAAAACCTGCGTCAAACCGGAGTTCGTTACCGACAAAATATCCAGAACACAATGTGTCCAAAAATGTTCCAGGATGGCTCAGGTAAAATCTACAGTTAAATTATTTATCCATTGACGTTTTTCTTTCTTTGTAGTACTTTTTGTCTTTTGGCCTCGATGGTTCCTTCTTTTTATTTGATTAAACTTAAAGCCGACATCTTCAAAACAAGGTCCCTCTCTAGGGATTTCGAATGCTGCAAGATATTCCAATAAGTTTTACTTTATATTCGGATTTTTACGATAAGAAAGTCTGACAGACCTGCAAATATCAAATACAATTTTAAGAATTATCCCAATTTAAATTTTACAGGAGATCATTATTTAAGATTACTGACCCTTGCTAGAATGTGTATATTTAATTATATAATGAATCAACCTATCTTATGGCAACATGTCTCTCGAATCAAATGACGTCACGATGCCACCACATTATGACGTGACATTATGACGCTGTATTTATGTACAGAAACGGTCACTATCTTATCAAGAGCACCAAATAATCTCTCGATTCGAGAGACAACTAACACCAACAATAGTAATCCACTTTTAGATCTGTCCAATTTGTCAGACCTAGCAGAATATCGTATCGTCAAGAAGTGTAAAAACACGACAGGCTGGCTAGTTGCTATAACGTAATGTCATTATGACATCATGATGGCATTTTGTGTAAACAAATTCCCACAACATAAAGTAGATCTCATTATCACAAAGTGCCAAAGGCTCCCCTCCACTAAGCTGACTCTAAACGAACCAGCAATAAAAGCAAATCATACTATGGATGACGTGAATTTCTTCACGAATCTCTGATTCTTTGAATTTCTTCATCAATCTCTGATTCCTTTCGACCTTGCAGTGCACAGGAGTTGCAGTTGAAAACTTCCAGCACAGTAGCTGGTGTTGCTTCTTCACTGAGAATCCGATTGGTATAAAATCTGGATCAAACGTTCTGATCCACAAACCGGAAGTACAGACCGGATGTTTGTTCGGGTTTGATCCAGAGACAAACTGTACACAGTGTTTGTCAACTCAGAGATACAACTTTAAATATAAATGGGCCGATAGCAGAGAGCCACTTAGCGATCATATTGACATAGTTCTCAGTGGAGATTTATGTGCTGAAATTGGAGGTATCCTTGTTTCATTTCTGTTGCATACTGAATTCCAACTAAGGGTTTAGATACTTAAATTCATAAAGTTATTCACCCTAAAGGAACAGCAAAAATTTTAGACTAAAACAATAATATCAGTAGTTTCTGACCTATTAAAGTCAATGGGTGAATTTTTTCAGGATTTTTCTCTTGTAAAATCTGCAAATATCACAGACATCTGAGCATCCACTTTGAAAATTATTACATTGTTTGAACAGTTTGTGTAGTGTAATTTTTGCCAAATACTATTAAAAAATCATTGTACAAGGAATCAAAGAAACTTAAAATTTTGTCTGAAACCATCTATTTTATTCATCAGTAATTTCTGACAACTGAGCACAAACTAGTTCATACCAGTTCAAACAGGTTTTATCAGTCTATAATTTCTGACTCTCCTGATGTTGCTATTGTGAAGCACATTAAAGTCAGTAATTTCTGAGACCTTGTGAGAAATTACTGAAGCAAGTTTAAGTTGTCAGAATTACCGATTGGGCATTAGTCAAAATTTTTTACCTTCTTGGAATATGGCCATGCCATTTGGCTCAAAACACTAATATACAGTTTTGGTTGCAAGAAGTAGTTTTATAATGTCGCCAGTAGAGGCTGCACCATTCAAAAACTGAAATTCCCATAGACTTACATTCTGAAGACTTTGTCAGAAATTAGTGATATCTCAATTTTAGTCCGAAATTTTTGCTGTTTCTTTAGAGTGGTTACGAAGAACATGTCATAAATTAAAATTAGATTTTAAAATGATTGCTAATGTGCAAAAATAAGTTAATTAGACGTAAAAATTCAACTGAACTTTCATTGTAAAAAATTCATTACTTCTCAGTGATTTAACTAACTTGTATACTGTAGGAAAAGTACTGACTACGTTTGATATAGTGAGCGGAGAACTGGACAGAGGGAAGCGAACCTGGACATTTAATACTGACATCGGAGCAAAATTGCGCGCAACGTTACAGAACGGGAACATGGTGAACGGCATCGGGTATACACCGGTAAATGGCGCATTCACCTTCACAGCTACTGCTACCAATTAAAGCGTTTCATCGCACTCTTTATTTTGTTAAATTAGAAAATCAACCAATTCAAGTCTTGATGCCGTTTGACAACCAAAGTGAGTTAAATTAAAGGGTTAAAGGGATGTTTAGGACTTTGTGACACCAGTGCATGATGATATCATCATCATACACTATTTCCATACAAGGGTTATTAATAAGGTAAATGCATTTATTTAAATGAAGCTGTGTCATCTAATTTACAAATGTGAGTCATATACGAAACACATGTATACATGACCTGTATGTAACTCTATGTAAGTCATATGTAAGCCACATTCCACTGATCCTTCAATCATATATGAGCCACAGACAAATTACAAGTATGTACAGAATTCCCCTCCACATTCCAAATCAAGTGACCAAAAACAGCCCGTCAACCACAAGTAGCTCGAACTAGCCACCATAACCGAGTTTTTAACGATACTACTTGCTACTACGATGCTACTTGGAATACCTTAAACTGAAGTTTGTTTCATGAACCATTTCATATTTTGAAAAATCATTAAAGCATGTCTGATGTATATTCTATCTTAAAATGTAAAATTTGATCTTATCGTGGAAAAACTCGAATTTAAGAAAAACAGGAATGTGTTAGCATTTTATATATTGCAACGCGGCAATCAGACTTACTTTGACTACGTGTTGATCTATTATTCGTCATTTATGCTAAATCCTGGGAGAATCCTGCCAGCATTGACAGAGCAGAGCAAAATAAAAAATTGCTCCCAGTAGCAATTGAACCCAGGACCTCTTGATCATCACTCTAAACACTCTACTGACTGTGCTAGGCAGGTATGTGTTGGGCAGGATATTTCTGAAGTGAACCTTGTTTCATGCACCTCTTCACATTTTGGACTTGGATCATTTCTAGAATCAATAGAACATGACTTTATAAAGCCCTTAATGATTCACACAGACAAGCAAATAGTGACTTAACTCAGTCAGTAAAGTACACCCCACCAGGGGACAGAAATACGTTTAGCACCAAAATGCTGCACAGATATGAATGCTTTCATATCGTGTTAGTTTCTGCTCTGCAGCAAATAAACATTACCCATTATATTCAATACACACTTATCACTCTAGTGTCAGTCGTAAGGAGGCGCTCTACGGACATCATTTAGACAATTTAACTGAAGAAAAATGAATGTTGGCCTTACAATAAATGGATCACCCTTTGTACAAAAACTGCACACAAACTGGGGATTCTTCTAACCTGCATGTTATCCCGAGCTGTGCTGTTCAAAATCATACACAAGTCCCAAACTAACAGCTAGAATAAGTGTACACTTTCAGCAGCCCTACATTGCGTCTGAGTTACAATGCCATGGGGCAGGATACAATTGTTTTGAGCTTAATATAAAATTTACCTTATCGAAAGGTGCGATATTTTGCTAACAATTATTTTTTTGTATGTTCTTAATTAGTTGACATAAAACAATTTCACATGTCAAACCTGTTAAAAATCATCCCATCCAAGATGAAAAATTAACAAAATGACTTTCGGCTACGTCACAATAGTTTACATAGATGGACAATGTCTTGTGTCAACAAATAAATGCAATTAATATATAATTGTACTCCATATTTAATGATGCATTTATTTCCATAACAACACCATAAGTATGAAATTGTTGCATTTAAACACAATATCTTCCGGTGGTCCCCCGTGAAGTCAAGTACAATTGGGCCTAATTAACATTGATCCAATGACCATTTTACCAATTACACCAATATTTCAATACAATTAGTTACCACTCACTGTAAAAAGTTCGTAAGTGGAAATGTCGGGCAAGTCAAGTAGATAAAACAATGAAACATTTGTGTTTATTGATCTCTGAAAGGATTTTTTGGTTCACAAGACAAAATAATTTATGAAGAGCTGAGTTCAAGTTTGGAAACGGTCCACTATCCCACATCTATCAGACAAAGAACTATCAGGATTTCATAACTATCATCCTATGTGATTTGTGCAAGGATGGTTATAATGTAATTTCCAACCGGACCAACCAATTTACGTTCGCATGTGTGTGTGGTCATTTTTTTTGCAGAACGCTCAGATATGATAACACCATGTTACACCATTTTATCACATTCTTCTTGACTTTTGTCACAATTGGAGGGGAAAGTTGCACCTATTTCAGAGGTACTGACAACATTGCGGTGGATCCAAGTACGTGCAGGATGGAAACTTATGCGACATCACGTGTGATTAACACTTGTCTAGATGAATGTGATAAAGAATCACAGGTAAAATGTATTTTTTTACGATACGGATTCGTTGGATGCACCAGTTCGAGATTTTCACAAAACGCAAAATTGGCAATATGGTTTTAATTTTATCCCTTAATTTTTATCAAGTGTACAGGAGTGGCAGTGGAAAACAACCAGCAAAGTAGCTTCTGCTGCTTTTTCACTGAGAACCCGATTGGAGTAAAATCTGGACCAAACGTTCTAATCTACAAACCGGGAGTGCAAACCGGATGTTTGTTCGGATTTGATCCAGGTACAAACTGTTCAGGGTGTTTGTCCAGTCAGAGATACAACCTTCACTTTACATTGCTTAATGATGGAAGTTCTCACAGTACTGTTCTTGACATTCTTCTGACTGGAGATCTTTGCACTCAAATTGGAGGTAGGTTATCATTCTTTTGCATTTTTATTATATGTTCACTATGAAATATTAAATCTATTAAGTCCAGCTTGTACAAGTTCATTATGGAAATCAAACACAAGTCGAGCAAGTTCATAAGCAGTACAGTTAGTTGATAGCATGAACAATAATATACCTGTTTGTTTTTACTTGTAATCAATAGCAGATAATGGGAAATACGCCTAAACCAATCAAGTTCTGCCGTGCTACAACCCTATTCACTAAATCTGCAAAGGTGTGAAACAGGGAATTCAAAATAAATCTCCTAACGGTCGAAGTGGACAACAAACTAAAACGGAATAATGCTAGATGAGTTTTCAATCTAGTTTTTCACGATAGGCATTTCTGACAGATCTGTCAGATCTTCAAGTTTATTCTACTCCTTGCCATTGTTTGTGTTAATTATTTGACAGTGTATCCACAATCTAGCAAGTACTGGAAATATTAAATAATCCTTACATTTAAA
>JBCAUG010031354.1:0-10246 GCA_038406175.1 Haplosyllis leylae
CGACTAGTCGACTAACAAAATGGTAGTCGACTAGTCGGACTCATATCCGACTAGTCGTAGTCGTTCTGCCTTCCCTAGTCGTAATTATCAAATAAGGTTTTAATGTTGTGAATGATACTAAGGTTTTACGTGAGTGATAACACAAAGGGGCATGCACAATGTAAAATAATTGTATATTTATTGCTTTATATATGGTGACAATTTTTCTGGATCCAAAATCGGGAAAATTTGTTAATTTTTTCCTTTTTGTTCGCCCATTACCAGCCAGAGCTTGTTGTATCTGGCAGTTGTTTTCTTGTTCGTATTGTCTTTTTATCTGTCGGACGCAATACTGGGACAATTTTGCATGCTGCTGATTTTAGAATTTAAATATCTCTTCAGTGCGAGGTGAATTACTTTGTCCTTTATTTCTTTTTTTCTGCCAAAAGAGTGGTTCAGAGAATTCTTCAGAATCCCTCTACTTTCCCCACTGACTGGGACATTGCACACACTGGATGGTGATTGCTTTCCAGCATTACATCAGTGTATGCCCTGGGACTGGTAGAGTGAGTTACACCTCCAGTCCCTTACCAAGAGGTATAAGGACAAACTCACTTTGGGAGTTAAGTTCACTACGGAACTTGGGATTCTAGCCGCTTGCATAAACGGGGAACAGTGAATGAATTGTAGAATAAAACAGGTGTCAGAGCTAACAATAAATAAACAAGGAATAACCATAATTGTACAAATATTTTAAAATAATACAACTAGCAGCTTCACAATGTCCCTTTCATCTGTTTGCTATCAATGTTAGAATTATTATGACAAGTAAACAAATAAAATAAGTGAATAATGGAATAAAATAGAAGAATTGTGATGCATTATTAACATTAGTTCTAGTTTTGAAATGGATCTTACCTTCTGAATAATGTTATTGATGTCCAGATGAGTTTGTATTGTCTGTCACACAAGTTTAACCTATCTAACATGTGGGACACATCATGAAACTTTTTTTTTCAATCTTATAGTCCTATTAGTGGCTGTGCAAAGGGCAGAACCCAGGAAATGTGTCCATACGCACCACATGGAATTCCTGGATTCTCTCATGTCTATGCACTGTTTTTTTACCTTGAAAACCCCTGGACTCTTCAACTGGACAGAAAGAATTATGATGACAGCCTGGTCGAATCATCTGACACTGCATGTTAGTGGTGAATGAATTGTAGGATAAACGAGTGTCAGTGCTAACCATAAATAAGGTAGGAATAACTGTAATTAATAATTGTAAAAAAAAATACTCAGCAAAATGATGCCCTTTCATCGGTTTGCGATCAATGTTCGGAGCCATCTGCAGGATGAGCTTGCGTGTAAATTGAGGTCCCTCTTGTGTATTTACTGCAATAAAGTGAACTGTGGTCTTTGTGCCGCTTGCATAACAAACCAGAAGAATGTTTTTTGTAGGTTGATCCACACTCTGCCAAGTTACTAACTTTCTATGGCAGAAATAGTGTCGGTATATCTTATCGTTGACTGAAAAGTTTAAATTATAAACTTAATATTAATTATTATTATTTATTATTTAACAATGTTTTAATCGTGAAACGCAGGCAGTCTTTCCCTGTACCTTCTTTCGGAGTTTGTGAATTTTTCACTTCTTGATTTCTTTCTCATTCTTTTGTGTTTGATCTCTTTCAACGAAAACAATGTCGATCAAGAGCTAGCTATGCTGGATGTGGCTACACATACTCGTATAACCCCACAACAATGAGTAGTGACATTTAAAAGTTCGTGTTGTCAAGATCCATAATGAAGATGGAAGAAATACAACGAAACGTTGAGCCTAAGTGGGGCCTGAAAATTGACACGAAACCATTTTATTTCAAAATTGGTTTCAAAGTTGGTTCTTTGCTGAACCAGAGTGTACATGTTCTTTTCCATGTTGCTTAATTTGCCTATTTTGCAAAGGTGTGCTGACTGTACCATGGTGAAGACTGGTACAATCATCCGACAGACCGTTTCTGAATAAGTATTCAGGCACTACCCGGCCGTTTCCAAATATTTATTTAATAAATTGTCTGGTCATAAATAAGAGAAGTAATGAATGAAATGACCTTATAGATGAAATGAGGTAATCTGGTAATTAATAAATGAAGTAATATGGTAATGAATAAAATTATATGACAAAATAAGAATAAATGAAAACAGATAATCTGGTAATGAAATGTAGGTGGGTGGGGCCCCTTGCATTGCCGACAGTCCATAGATGGGATCATGTGGAAGCTGGTATAAACAAATTAATGAAGGATACAAATGCTTTATAATCATCACAGAACCTGGTCTTGACAAAATCTGGAAACAAAACTACCCTGTCTAAATTATTAGTATGCTGCAATGATGATTGGCTACTACAATTTAAAAAGTATTGTTAAATTATTTGCAAAGCAGATATAAGGGATTGTTAGAAAGAAATAATGTTAGAAATGTTAGTGATAAGTTACTTGCTCCTTTTGGATTTGGCTCATTATAGTTTTCTTCGCTTTTGGCTGCTGCATTTGTTCTACTACTGTGCGCCGGTTTTCAAGCAGATCATGATACTGACTGCGTTTCTTAAGCAAATCTTTTATCTGAAGCATTTTTGTCACTTATGTGCCCATCCGAGACCGGGGTTGTTGCATCCAGTGAATTAGCCATCCGTGTCCTCTTCTTCTTCTTACCCTCATAGGGAAGTGACTTAAACACCCAGACAAACCTCTAACAAGATTGCAGTAGATTTCATATGGATCTCCATTTTCAGAGCAGATAATTCCGTCTTTGTATCAGGTTTGTACATGATTATTTTAATTCCCAAGAGGAATAATGGATAAGAATCACATACTAAATATCAATGTGGTTCTTCACAGACACATAGCGCATCTTGCAAGAGTAACAGAAAGCGGTGCAAATACACCAGTTCTTACCTTCTGAATAAGAAGATAATTGTTGTTGAATCCATTCTCTCAAATCTGAGGGACCCTGATGTAGTAGCTTGGAGTCTCTCATTCTGCAGCAGCACATAGAAATAGAAGTCAGCCAAATAGGAAAGTCAAATCATAATGCTATGACATCTACAGTAAATCTATTTGGATCTTTGATTTTGATAATGAAAAATATGAGAAGGTGAGAGAGAATAAAATAAACACACGATTGAAAATAAATTAACATGATGAGCCTTTTTCATTGGCGTCTCTTATCTGGATACATCATCATTATACATACCATCTTCATCAAGCAAAAACATCTGAGATACAAGAATAATCTGGTTATGAATAAAATAAATAATATGGTGAGACAATCAAATGACAAAATATGGTTATCAAGAAAATTAGATAATCTGGTTGTAAATGGAATTGCATAAATAAAATGATATAATCTGGTAAAATCTGGTAATATGTGAACATTTCATAGTGTAATTTAGGTAAACATGATTGTACAAGTCATTTCTAAACCTTTGATCCAGTTGACTCTTGTTCAATAATTTTTTTCTCAATTTCACCTTTGCTCCATTTCACCTTTGGGACTTTGTATCAGTTCAAGATACAATTGAACATTATAAATTTCACTTTGTCCGGGATTTCTATTTTCATATCATTTGGTCAACGCATTGGAGTTCGTATATACTCATTCTCATCTGCCGTCAACTTTCGAACTTTATTGCTTCGTACGAATTGAGCAGCTACATCTTCATCAGATTTCCCGTTACATGCCAATTTTTCCATTTTGGTAATCACATACTGGAATCCTCAGATACGCAATCGAGTTTTTCCTAAATAACACAAATCTAGCATTTTGAATATCATCTATAGCCAAAGAAATATGTGTTATGCAATGATTTCCAGACCCTTATCATGTTAATTATTAATCCTCCGCTTCCACCCGTTAGGAACAAGGTTTCCAGATAAATTGGTGATAAGTGTCTTAAGAAAGTGAACGATAGTACATCAGGATCACTGCTCTCTCGGTTTGCCTTTCTACTCCCATTGATACAGCTTTTTTTATTTTTTTTAACATCACTCTCTTTATCTTTGTCAACACGCATACCCTTGTGCATGCAACAACTTTTTGCATGCCTTTTCATGGTTTTTTGTCTATTGAAAGACTTATTATTACAATGAGAATTTGTACATTGAAAAGGTTTATCTTTAAGATGTGTGCTCTTGTGATCTTTTAACTGAAAGTTGGTCACAATCGTTGATTACATCCATCAACATCACACCCAAAATCTTTTAAAGTCCGAGTGAATTTTTATATGTCGAGAAACAGAAGATGAATGTCTCAATAACTTTTGGCATAACCAGCATTTTTTTCCTATTAATGTCCTCCCATCCTTCGCCACATATTCATATTTCTGAAAAGTTTAAAATTGTAATATTTCAAATTATTATACATAAACAAGCAAGAATAAATTAACAAACCAGTGTTCCCAGCAAGAACAAATAAGATGTACCATCATTATACATAAACAAGCAAGAATAAATTAACAAACCAGTGTTCCCAGCAAGAATAAATAAGATACACCATTTCCATTTGTTTCCTGATCTAAAAACATTTTTGACATCATTGTACAAATCAAAAATAGTTATTCCTTTCTAAACATTTGATCCAGTTGAATCTTGTTTGTTTTCTCAACAATTAGAGATGAGTGAGAGCATGGGTTTTTTATATATTCAGGGTGTATTTTGCTGGAAGTATTACAGCTCCTATTAGGAGTGACCAATCATTCATATTTACAGTCCTGAGGACAGGATCCTATGTAGTAGCATATTGTGGACAGTGTTGATACCTGGGTGGCTACCCTCTATCTCCTGTTGCATCATTGTACTTGATCTTTTTACCCAAATATTTGAAACTTCAGCATGTTTTCAAGAAAGAAGTGTCTGGTTTAGCATATCAAATTGAAATGAGATAATCTGGTAATTAATAAATGATCTATTCTGGTAATGAAAAAAATGAGATAATCTGGTAAATAATGAAATGAGACAATCTGGTAATAAATGAAATGAGATCATCTGGTATTAGATGAAATGAGATAAATCTGGTAATAAATGAAATGAGGTAATCTGTTAATAAATGAAATGAGATGATGTGGTAATAAAGGAAATGAGATAATCTGGTAATAAAGGAAATGAGAGGTGCCCTTGCATTGCATAGGTGAGAGGGGGCTGTTGCATCCAATGAATTGGCAAGTACGTTGTCTGCCACGTCTAAGGTCATCCCTGTCATCTTTTCTTACCCTCATAGGGAAGTGATGTAAACACCCAGACAAACCTCTAACAAGATTGCACAGTAATGAATCCCTGTTCTTACGGGGAGTAGATTTCATATGGATCTCCATTTTCAGAGCAGATAATTCTGTCTTTGTATCAGGTTTGTACATGATTATTTTAATTCATCAGAGGAATAATCGATAAAACCTTAAAGGGGACTTTGACATTTCATATGTGATTTTTCACAGACTCGTAGCGCATCTGGCAACAGTAACAGAAAGCGGTGCAAATACACCAGTTCTTACCTTCTGAATAAGAAGATAATTGTTGTTGTTGAATCCATTCTTTCAAATCTGACGGACCCTGATGTAGTAGCTTGGGAGTCTCTCATTCTGCAGCAGCACATAGAAATAGGATCTTTCATAATGAAAAATATGAGAATGAGAGAGAGAATAAAATAAACATAAGATTGAAAATAATTGAAGAGTGATAGAATCCTGATTCATCATGCAAAGATACCCATCTGTGGCTTGACGGATCTCTATGTCATGCGGTGATGGTAGAGCAGCATATATTCCATTTTTGGAGATGGCTAAGTATTCCCCTTCTAAGTAAACTGTACTTTCAATTCTGGATGCAAGGTAGGTAAGTTATGTACTTTATAGACATTCATTTGTTAGCTAATGTCTACCAAAGGTATGGTCAAAATTATGGCTAGGAGGTTCTCCATAACCACAGGTGTCACTCTCATTAAAGAGTAATAGGACCATATGTTTTGTTCAGGATCCTCTGGTAATCTTTGTTGCCCAGATATGGCAGTGCAATGGATTCCATGTTTTCTTTTTTTGTGAATGAATTAACATAATTGTAAACATATCCAAATAAATGTCTGTAAACATATCCAAATAAATGTCTTTAAATATTATTACTGAAATTACACATATTTTATTACAAGGTCCACTTAAGAGCAGCAAAAATGGTAACAATTTTATCTGGTTGGCACTGCAATTCTTCGTCAAATGGTTGATCCGTCAACCATCTAAACAAAGAATAACGAAGTAGACATGTCAACCAATTGAATAATGAATAAAGAAGTAAGCATGTCAACCAATTGAATAATTTTGCCAATGTACATTTGGTAAATATGATGCTTTTATTTTAAAGTTGATCCTTTGTGAGACAAACTTGACTGGCTATTGCACAGCATTCAAAATGAATTACTTGAATAATTGAGATGGATTTTCATGGTGGCACGTGTGGTTCCTTATCCCCATGGGACATTATGTTTTGCAAAAAATTGAAATCCATTAAATATCCATTTCAAGGTGAACTAATTTTGTTTTGAGATCGACCAAGTATTGAAATAGCTTACAATCTAATAATGATGAATAAATGAAAGGAGTCTGGTCAATCTAATAATCCTAATTATAATTATAAATACAAGTAACCTTCTCTATACAATAAAAACGAAAAATATAGTCTTTTCTAACCAATAGCCATTAATAAATACACTGTATCTGACAATAACTTATTTAATATTCCCTGTCGGATTTCCTTCCTGCAGTTTTATATGATTTCCCTTCTGTTGTCTGAATTATTTTAGAATGAAAGGCAAAATAATGAAAAAAAGACTTAGAGAGGCTGAAATTATAGAAGAGGGCTAGAGTATTTTAACCAGGAATCGGATCTAGACGTTAGAATTAGGAAACAGTTAAATCTCAAGTGCGTAATTCACGAAAAATGAGAATGAATTCTGGCAGGTTCACGCTCCTTCTTTTTCTACTAGTTCTTTTACTTCAGGACTTGGTCAGACACTTTTATACCTCGGGAGTTCATTACTGGGACAGTTACTGGTCACCTGACTCATGGATTCACTCAAATTGGTATTCTGCAAATGGGCTTCTCGTTGTGTTTTGATAAGTTCCAGGTTCGTATCATTTGATAGGTTCAGTTACACTGGAAGACTAGACAAGATGATGTAACATTCTTCAATCCATTTATTAGCACCAAAATGTTAGTATTGCATTTTACATAAATGTACATTTCAGGCCAACTCGAAAAGTTACTCTTAAGGGTGACACGAGAAACTAACTCTCATAACATACCACTGAGTCTAGAAAGACTATTGCACAATGCTTGCTCCAAAGTCCCTTGGTAAAGGTGACAATTTACTTCTTGTGATACAATATGTTCTGATGCTCTCTCAATGTTGTAAGTACATTATGTGGCTTAACATGACCCTGTTTCCACAGACCATGCTCAGGGTGTATGATCCTCACACTGAGTTGTCTCCTATTGGTGACCCAGAGAAATGGATTAGCTCTGGTTCTGTTAGGTCTGAGACTCAGCTCAAACCAAAGCATTAGTTCTCCAGCCCACAGTCACTCTTGTGAGATGAGACCTTGAGGAATTACACTTCTCAGCAACTAGGCAAGGAGTTGTCCAACTGATGCTCTAACCCACAGTCACTTGTTTTCCAGCAGACAGTTAGGATCCCAGTGGCTCCAACCCACAGACAACTTATAGAGTTTATGGTTTCTACCTTTCTCTTGTTATCTAGGTAAAGAGTACTTAGGAAATATGGAATTGTTCAAGTGTAAGTCTGGTGGCAGGCTATTCCTTTCGGGCACACAATCCACCTGGTGGCAGGCTATTCCTTTCGGGCACACAATCCACCTAATTAGTGCATGTTGCTTGACACTGGCGTCTAACTATAAACTTAGTCTTCCGTTTGTTAGTCAATAAGGCAATTATTAATTAGGAAGTACATATCTGAAATTGAATAAATACATTTTAAGATACAAATTAACTAAGGATCAAGGATATGAAGACCAAAATGCAAGTAAAACTTTTAGAAGAGAAACTGAGGAGGAAAGAAAAGTTCTCTCTCATCATTTCTGGGTCGAAAACCTCCTCAAGAAAGTGGCAGTCTTCTTGCCACCTTGATTTTATAGTCTCATAGGTTTGAAAGGCTACCAGAGAAATAAAGAAGTAGGTTTAGTGTGGCTTTTGCTGTGTTGATGTGAAGCGTGTGTGCCGTATAAAAAATACATATATGTAGGATATAATATAGAAACTGTTTTACTTATAAATATATTGACTAATATTAAGTCTTTAGTCTACTATCGGACAACTCCAAAGCCAAAGGGTTTCCATAGTGCTACGGTCTCCAGGAATCATTCTGCAAACTAAGGGGTGATCGTTTCCAGGCATGTTGATAATATCCACAAAGGAAATAATCCGCGAAGAGCAAAATTAATGAACTTACACGCAATCACAGCTACATTCTATGGGGTTTAGATTTGTCTGTGATGAATAATGATGGATAATGTACCTGACAGTACAGATCTTTATCCATTTTCCACCTGCAAAATTGTTCAGGGGAGCAACTCGTGGTAGTTGCATAATTGTCTGATTATAGCAAAGAACTAAAGGGGTCTTTTTCGGAATAAGTATCCAGGCATGACCTGGCCGTTTAGCCCAATATTTATTTCAAGTCAACATTATGGTGTTCTCCGCAGAATAAACAGCTGTCAGCTGGCTGAGGTTGAATCAACTTACCCCGTGATGATGTTCTCTATCTGATTGTTGTGCAGATACACTCTCACTGAACCTTGAATAGAAAGACTTTTCTTAAACCAGTAAATGTCTTGAGTATTATTGATTAAAAGTGAACACAAGTAGCAGATATATTTTAGAAATGAAGTGTGGTCTTGATTGCCATGGAAATATAAACCTTTCGAGGTAATAAGTTTCTGTTGTATAGTAAACAATTCCTATGTTGTCATTAGAAATGGTGTGTCATCTCAAGGAGATTAAGGTGTTTAAGACCGTGTGGGGGGGGGGGGAAATCTTCAGATGGTGGGTCTCTATCATCTGGATACATTTCAAACGTCATGGTTTCCTCATTTCTGTCGTAGTCAATGCCTTTTTCACATGGAATCATACTCACTCCATCTTTCAATCGTTTCAGTTCTGTCTGTATGTCCAAGAGTCCAGCACAGTCTTTGTCCTATTTATTCCGTTAGATGTTTTGTTATGTAATCATTAATCTAGACATGTAGAATTTTAACTTGTTATTCTGTTTTGCCTTTCTCTCTTTCACTTTCATTTCCATCGGATCAAAGACCCTTGTTAAATTTCCAATTGACGGCGTTTGTTTCAACTTTCATACATTGTCTTGGCGACCTTTTTGCAGAAATATGTGCTTCTCATCCACATTTGATTTTCCACGTTTCACCTTCATCGATGTGCTTGGGGATTTGACTTTGCTTTTTTCAAGTTCACTGCAGGTGTTGGACTCTCGATTGTGGGGGGAATATGCTCAGACACTGAGCCTGTTTCGTTGGCGTCTCTATTATCTGGAAAAATTCTAAACATCTTGAACAGGTTGAATACTATTTATCAATACCCAGGACTTGAGTCTAGGTACACCATCATCATTATACATATCTTTCATCAAGCATAAATAATATGGTGATATATAAATGACAAAATCTGGTAATAAGGACATAATCTGGTAATCAATAATCTGGTTCTAAATGCAAGGGCATAAATATAATGAATTACTAAATAAAATGAGATAATCTGGTAAAATTTGGTAATATGTGAACATTTCATAGTGTATTTAGGGTAGGTAAACATCATATTTGCATATGTTTCCCGATCCAAAAAACATTTTTGACTAAACATCATTGTACAAATAAAAAATAGTTATGCATTTCTAAACATTTGAACCAATTGACTCTTGTTTAACTGTTTTCTGAACCATTAAAGATGAGTGAGAGCATGGGTCTGTTATATATTCAGGGTGTATTTTGCTGGAAGTATAGCAGCTGCTATTAGGAGGGCCCAGTCATTCATATTTAGTTCTGAGGACAGGATCCTGTGTAGTAGCATATTGGACCATGCATTCATATTTACAGTCCTGAGGACAGGATCCTGTGTAGTAGCATATTGGACCAATCATACTTACCGTTTTGAGGACAGGACCCTGTATAGTAGCATATTGGCCCAATCATTCA
>JBCAUG010031365.1:0-10244 GCA_038406175.1 Haplosyllis leylae
AAATTTATCAAGTTTCCGTGGTGAACAGCTTTTCAAATTAAGCATATATATATGCATAAAGCGGCCAAAGGGTTAACCCCACATATACAAAATCTGTTTTTCACTGAATGAAACTACCATAGTGGTAACGTACCAGTTTCTGTGTGTCCACTTAATTTGAAGACAGGTTGAGGTGAGTCAAGTGTGTACGCCAAGATGTCGTGGTCATTACTGCCAGTTAATATAAGACCATGCGGATATTTATCATCAGGTGGCATGACACAAACACAAGAAACAAAATTCTCATGCCCTGTCAGACAATGTCCTTCCCGAAACCCAAGGTCTCCTCTGGAAAGAAATAACGGACAGTAATATTTAATGTATTCCCAATCCTTTTGTTACACGTATCTAGTGTGCTCAAAATCGACATGTCACCATTGTTTCTTATTTTAGCAGACGAACATTTGCAATTTCAGGTCTAATCTATCTACTAATTCGTCGAATACTTACTCGTTTGGCACCCATACACGTGCTGTAATATCTCTTGATCCAGAAATAAATGCTCCATCAGGAAATGGGGCATTACATATCCCTCTAACATCCTTTTCGTGCCCAAAAATTTGACATCGTACCTTGAAAGCCATTTTATCCCGAGTTATTGGCCACATCTTAAAGGTTGATGACGTGTAAGGTCAGAATTCTCGGATTAGCCTAGGTAATGTTTTGTATTTGCAAATGGCGGCAAGTGCAAATGTTGGTTTGGTAATTTTTCTTTTTATGCATTATTTCATTGGAGTCTTTGTCATAGACTAGCGTTATTCCTGTGGATATCAAGA
Organism: Haplosyllis leylae; assembly: GCA_038406175.1. Classification (NCBI taxonomy): domain Eukaryota; kingdom Metazoa; phylum Annelida; class Polychaeta; order Phyllodocida; family Syllidae; genus Haplosyllis; species Haplosyllis leylae. The sequence goes on from JBCAUG010031365.1 coordinate 816, forward strand.
GGCAGACCCAATGTCAGTTTTGAATTCAAATTAGATCTGCCAGTAGATCTAGATCCAGAGATCATAAGCCTGAAACAAAGTGTGCTGAAATGTCGATTTAGAGGCCGGCAACAGCAATGGTTCTTGTTTGTGGTTTCGGTACCAGTTTGCGTGTTTCGGGAACCAGGTTTTTTGTAAAGCGTCACAAGTTCTTGTAATGCGCCAATTTTTTCGTAATGCACCAATTTTTTGTAATGTGCTGATGCATTACAAAATAATGTCATTAGTTTCTAGTGTTACGTACTAGAAGCTATTGCATTTTTTTGTAATGTGCTGGTGCATTATGAAAAAGGCATTACAAGAATTTGTGGCACATTACAAAAACAAGAATGCTTAGTAGCATTGTGTCACTCTGCACTTTGAGTTTGTATTTGATATTATTTTTTAGCTCCATATGTAACAAATATTTATTTTTATACGAGTTTTTATTCAGTTTTGGATTGGAAATGGGATATAGATGTCACACAGAGTGAATAGGTATATATTGGTTGGTACATAACACCAGGAAGTAATGAAATTTCTTCGTAATGTGCTGGCACATTATGGAAAAAATTGGTGCATTATGAAAAAATTGGTGCATTACAAGAAATTGTGATGCATTATAGTCCCAGAAACCCGAAACAAGAACCCAAAACCACAAACAAGAACCACTGCTTTGCACAGTCTTGACAATTCACGGTTTGACCATAGATCTAGATCTACTATGAGATATCTTTTTAATAATTGTGCAAAGTGATTACAGTTTAAACAGAAAATAAATGGCCAAATAGTGTGGGATTATCTGTCAACATTCCGGGCCAGAGGGGATTTCACCACCCACTGACCCAATGATAAATATTTGACAGGGGAACCCCAAAACAGCCCAAAACTACTGAACTTTTTGTAAGAAGAAATTTGAAGTAAGTTTACTTGACTGCTCTGAAATTAATAGAAATTGATACCAGTGAGAGTTGCCATTAGGTTTGACAATGATGATGAAAGGGGGTTCTGGAAGGTATACTCAACTACCACCCCTCCAAGTCTGCCCCTCATCCACCACCAATACCCTGACCCTCCTCTTCCAATGCCACTACTTAGTGAGTGGCCAAGAACCCACCTTTTAACTGCCCAAAATACTGAACTGCTCCTTCTGCCAGATACCACTGGCAACATTTGTTACACAGTGATGATCATGTTGCTCCAGATATACTGAATTCACACCCCTTGGATATCTATTCCACAGCCATCACTTGGGCCAAGAACCCCCTTTTCATTGATCAAGAAGTACTGAACTGCCCCACCACCCATCAAGTAATGGCAGTGGAGGAGGGGATCCAGGGGGTAGGAATTCAGTATTTGTGGAGCAACATGCTTATCACTGCAACAAATATTGCCAGTGGTATCAGTTTGTGTGAGTTGTTTGAGTGAGCCTTTAACAGAATGCAAATAAGTGAGAGATAATGAGTGTGGTAATTAAAAAAACAGTAAGGTGGAATTCAAGATGACCACCATGAATCAGTTGTGGCAATTTGAATTTGTGGCTAGATTCATTTGATTGCCATAAAGTGGTTTTGCAGCATTGACCATACTTGCATACTTGCACTTGCAGTGACCCCATACTTTTTTTACATATTCTTTTTCACATTCTCATTAGTAATTATTATGAAATGTTTTGTGAATATCTAATAACTTTTAGTACTTCCAAGTTTAACATAATTCCATTTTCCTTAGCATTTCTAATGGAAGGGGTCATCTTGATTGTCCCTCTTTATCTCAAGATTTTGAATGGAAACCCCATCTTGAAATGGTTTTAATGTATCATGTATTGACCAAACAATGTCTCAAAAAGTATTTCCCACATCTCATGACTTTGTCCCAAATCACTCTGGCCTCCTTAAGTTTTGAGTTTGTGTGAATTATGTGATTAATTACCTCAACTGATTTCATTCTTGAGAACATTTTGGTGCTGTGTTGTCAACGTGGTTGATGTAGGTTCAGTAGTAGTGCCTTTGTTGTGACATTTATACAAACTGGCTGTTCTTTTTTTGTGGGAATACCCGCGAATCGGGTTTTTACTACAGTAAAATACCAACTATGCAAAGGCTGTAGGTCTTGTTCGACCTAAGATGTCGCTGAAAATTGAGAAAATGTTCAAAAGTAAACAAAATTCCACTTCTATGATTACCGTCCGCACGTGTAGTTTGCGAGAGCTAATTTTTTGTTTCATTCAAGGCACAAGGGAAGTTTTAATAAAGATGGCGACTAAGTCTGAGGGAAAGAGGTTCCTGGAAGAAGATGAAGAAATAGGGTCGGATAACAAAAGATTAAAAAGCGAGGGCAAGTTCTCATTTTTTATTCGGTCAAAAAATTGGCATGTGCTCTTTTAGCAAAAAAAAGAAAGAAACGAAACATTGACATTAGTTAAAAACACGTCACAATGTAGCCTCTCATGTCAGGCATTGAACATGTAAATATTCCCGATACTTCGAGACATGTGTACTTAGCTCAGGCGATTTATTCATGCTGCCAACGAGAATAGCTAACAAACATCTTCATTCGATTTTGCTTTTTCATATTTTTAGTTGGAGATGGTGCGCAAGACTCTGAAATAATGGAATCACCGTCAGCTGGTGGGCGTCATTCTGGAAGGGTAATAATTCCACTATCGTTGCTGCCTTGTTACAATGGCAATATTTAATAAGAAAATATCAGTTATATAGCGGCATGAAGTAGAAAAATGTAAATTGTGGTGAATATGGGTTCATTTTGGGGAAAATATTTTTAAAGTATTTTGTATTCCTGTAGTACACCATGGGTTTGTTTGTGTTTATGTGGGTACTCATGTGCTCATTGATGGCTTTACTCGGTTCTTTGTAGGTGAGAAAGAAATCTGCGAAAGTTTTGGAAATGGAAGAGTTCGAGGGGTTGGAGAAAAAAACCCATGCAAAGAGTTCAAGCTCAAAAAGTGCAAAGAAACAAGTTAAATCAAAATCAGGATTATCTCCTGTTGTCGAGTTCCCTGGTGTTCAGTCTCAAACTAGTCCGAGTGCTTTACAGAATTTGTTAAACTCACCAGTTCCTGGAGGTGCATCGACCATGCAGCAGTTGCCCATCTCCTCGATTACTCCAGGTTCTTTACCATCAGCTGTATCTTTTTCTCCCCCATTGACAAGCGCACCTGCAACAGAACCTCTCAAACTTAAACTGAATCTCAGTGCAATGGCTGCCAGCCAGAATCCACTGGTCTGTCCTCCAGGCCAACTGCCTCCCCCACCACCTTCTAAGAGTGAAAAGAAGGCCAAAGCTAAGGCAAGCAAGAAGACAAAAATGGTAGCCGATTTTGCAAGCCCTGTCGCACCATCACTTGGTGAAGACCATCAAATGAAGCAAGAGCTTGACACTGGCATAAAACTGAAACTCAAGTTGTCATCAAGTGCAGAAACACCAACGTCGCCGTCAAGAGACCAACTAACGCAGAAATTGCAGCCGTTGTCACCTCCACAGCAAAAGGTGCCGTATCTTTGGATTTGTTGAAACATTTTATGTAGCTGATGTAAATTATTCCAGACTTAACACCGCAGACTCATTCCAGCCGCAGAGTTAAAAACACTCTTGACACCATTTGTGGTTTTCTTAATTTTGTACTTTAAATAACTTACAGATAGAAGAAACAAAACCTAAGAAGAATAAAAGGAAGAAGGAGCTAGTGAGTAGCACGTCACCAGGTAGGTTTCGTTCTCGTTAAACATTACTTAATGATAGCACTGGGCAGGCAGACAGACCATACTCATGAAAGACTTTAATTGCAGTTCCCCCGGTTGTGTATTAATATAGCAGTTGCGTTCTACTTGGTTGGGTTGACAGAAATGCATCTGATTAAGGTGTTTTTTTCCCGGAACCTGACGTCAAAGCCATGTTTTCTCAGACAAAATGTAAAATAAAAACTTACCTCATTGTTTGACCTTATTGAATTGAGATTAATTGTGTGCTCAGTAGGTCAATGCATTCTTATCACAACACTATGACATTTTAGGGACACTTTTAATACTTTTAATTTCATTAAATTATATCTGAAATGTATTCATTTTCAGATTTGAAACTGTGTCAAATTTAAAAAGTTTCACCCTACCAAACTGTACAAAAATCAAGTTGACAATTGATTTTAACAAAATTCGGGGTCATCTTTGTGATGCGTTTACTGGCTGGTGAATGTTGCTCACAATTTTGCAAATGTCTTTTGACAGCATTTCTTCATACAACTAATGTTAAAACTTTGAATGGTTGGTCTCAAAGAACTAAGATTTAAGATTGTGGCACCTATAGACAGTGTGTGGAGCTTCGAATATAAGCTCATAATACTGATGTTTGAATGATAATGAACTCCCAATATGTGAAATGCATGATTTATAAATTTGGTTTGCATCGCATCGCAGCGAAAAAAATCGAAAAGAGACAGTAGGTAAAGTGGGAGACTTTTTAAAAAAAATGATAGGGAGAGGGGAATTCAATTTGTATAAAAAATTGAAATAGTAAGGAAAATAATTTGATGAAAGGATTTTCTGCACCAATGACAGATAAATATTGGAAAGGTAGGGGAAGATTTATGACGGAAAAAGTGGAAGCCTTGTGGTACACTGGGTGCGCGTTTTCTGGCTATGGACACAGAGTCCTAGTTGTGAAGGTCCATACGAACCAGCACATCGTCAAAAACATCGCAAAAAAAATCAAGAAACCAAAATGTGGTTTTTATTATGCCTTCCACTTGATTAATTTGGAACGATATATTGAGGTTTAGAATTTGTATGGAATCACTGCATATGTATAATACTATTCAGCAATTTATTGGACGCTAATTTTGCCCTGCCAGTAGTAACACATTTCGGCTGGCGTCAGAAGATAGTTAAGGAATTGAAAGGGACTAATCCTCTGAAGTATTTTTCAAATCACTAGTGGTGGCGAGTGCACCAGAACTTGCGGCAGCTCTATCTCAGCCTGTTGTTGCACCTCCAAGTCAAGGACTGGATGCTGCAGCCTTAGGGTTAGATCAATTCACTGATGCACCTTTAATTATCGAAGAAGAAAAGAGGAAGCCGAAGAAGGAATCAAAAACAAAACCAAAAGTCAAGTCACCAAAGCTCAAGAAAATGTCTGGACCTTCACCATCTCAAAAGGAAAAAGAAACTGGTATGTTTTACTTTCGTTAACATAATTACAGCTGGAATATGGTACAATAAATCTATGTGCAAGGCATTCAAGTCACTTGCCGTTTCTTAAAATCAGAAAATTCGTAGGAACTGCTTATGAACATAGTACCTAACAAATACAAATACCTACCTTGTTAGATAGATTTACTGTTGACTATTTAATGATACTTTTGAATTTTTAGCTAAAAATCACTCTCATTGTAATTTTACATATTGGCAAAATTTCAGCACCGTTATTGCTCAAGTTAACTGGGATTCTGAGAAAAGGTTTAAAAAGTTCAATTTTATGACAATTATTGCATGATACGCAAACTACGTGCTTTATAATTTGTTCCAGTATTGGAACCCCCATTTAATCACATGCATGCGGAGCTTTTAAGGCATGGATCATGCTACTGGATGAATGTGAATGTTGAAAGATACACAAATATTAATAAACTGTAGTCTTTCAGCAGAATGCCATGTATGAAAGAATATTTTAAGTTAGACTTGACTACAAAAGCATTATGTTCTTTTTAGGCTGAACACCTAAGTTATGTAATCAATATACTTTTTGCATTAAAGTTGGGCAATAAATTCTTTACGTTTGTGATCAAATGTGTTCAGAAAATACACAATAATATTTTAAGAGTCTTGTATACCTTTTGTGTCCATACTGTTAATCATTTATTTGTCTGAAAGTTGGGAATTTAGAGGAAATGTAGCATTACATTTTGAAGAGCCAAAAGTAGCAGTAATAATAAGGAAATGTATATTATCAGGTTCGGAAGAAGGTGCGTCAATAATGGGAGATGTTCCACCCCAGTATTCAAATTTAGAAGAAATGGCAATGAAAGTGCAAACATCATCAGAAAAGAAAGCAGGAAAGACCACAAAGAAAGGGGGGAAGAAGTCTGCAGAGGAATCTGAAAAGGTCTGTTGTTATGCTATTTCGTTGACAGAAAAATGCTACAAAATTTGTTGAGTATATATCAATTTATCAAATAAGATAAAAATCGCACAATGCAGATCGAAATTGAGCAGGTGTTTAATCTAATTTGAAATGTATTGCAGCCTAAGAGAAAGAGGGGTCCTACCGCTTACATGATGTGGTGTAATGCTAAACGCCCCGAAGTAGTGTCTAATCATCCTGGAATAGGTAAGCTCAATTACATTGAATCATTTTTTTGCAACTAACACATGGAAAATTCCTGTGAATAGAAAAGCATATTTTGTATGATTGAATATAGACTTTGCTGAGATAAGCAGAAGGCTAGGAGAATTATGGCATGGTGTGCCAGAGAAGGAAAAATCGGTACGTTGTTTGCACCAGTGCACTTTTTCTTCTCGTTTCTAATTAGTTTCAAGTTATCGATGTACATTTACTACGTCCACCAGCCAGGCATAATCCTGGTGCAATTAACATTGACAATATTTTATCAATTCTGTTGCTAAAATAGTTCTTTAACGTGGTATATTAAGAAGAATATCTCACCATAGAGATGAAAATTCAATTTGAAAAAAAAAAAGCAATTTGGTCACCGCAAAAATCAATTTGATTCATTTCTTGTAAATGCCTCAGAACTGGAAGAGAAAGGCAAAGAGAGCAGCCAACAAAGCTGCAATGATAACGACAGGCAAGACAACTGTGAAAGCCGTAGCAAAGTCTAGTCTAAAGAAAACTGGTGGAGTTGCAAATAAAGGTGGCGCAAGTACAATTCCACCTGCGGCTCCTGTTCCGGCTGTACGACATGGTGGTGCATCAGCGGCTGCTAGAACCGTGCAACCTAAAGTTCAATCAGAACAAATAGTCAACATCACACCGCAGTTCAAGGTAAGCCTTTTCCCTTGTGTCATCCCATTCATAGCCAAAATATCTTCATTATAATTTCATCCGAGGTAACGGGTGTAATTTCCTCTTTTTACACAATTTTTAGCCCGTTAGTTGTAATCCTATCGATGTTGCTGCTCATTTGAAACTTCTTGGTGAATCCCTCGCCATTATAGGAACAAGACTTCAAGAACATAGAGTAAGTTCAGAAAAAACCTCGTTTATATTAAATACTGTTGCTGTTCATCATACATATTTGCAAAGCTACTGATAATGTCATAGTAATATACTTTGTTAGACGCGGGTGCTCTTTTCTTGCTTGTATATTTTGTCCTCCACATGATGAATTAGTATCAGATGCTGTCTGGTGATCCTTGAAGTGCAAGTATTTACTTTACTTTCAGGGCCATATTGCTGTGCAAGGTACATTATCAGTACTTCTTGACTCTATGTTGTGTGTATTAGGACCTCTCACAAGTCTAACAAATCAGGTGCCCGAGTTAGATGGATGCCCATCACATGTTCATAGTTCTACCTTGGATAATATAGCTTACTATATGCCAGGCATAGGCTAGAAGCACACAGGACTTTATTTTACAAATGTTTTGTGTTCAATGCTCATGTTTAGTTTATGTCTTTGAAATAGACTTTGTTATTGCCTTTGTTTTGGAGACAAATCTTAATAATTTGTTTTGATCCACATTTGTTCTTACCGGATTTGTGTAGATAACTGAATCGGTACGGCATTATATTTTGAGGACCTTGTTAATAGTCAAATGTATTGCCAACGCACAGGGGGAAAGGGAATTTGGATCTTATTTATCCAGGTGGAAGCCCCGGGAAGTTCGCCGAGAAAGCATTAAAAACAAGAAAACCTTCCAGTAGGAGGTGTACCGACCAGAGCCTCCCATCCCGTTCCAGACAAGAGGGCGTGGCAATAATAGTAGTAACAATAATAAAATTATAACAATAAAAAGAGCAACTCTAACAGGATATGGGTTGACATATCGTTCCAAATAGAATAATTGTCCACTAAATTAAACAGACAGCAACCAGAAGTTTCGTTCATAGTATGATACGTTTAATGTATTTATTACTATTGATGTTTTTCAGTAAAACTGTAACATAGTACCATGTTAAAAGAATAAAATTACATTCTCTTGAAAACATTTCATTTAATGTCTAGATTTTAAAAGAATAATAAAAAGTATAATAACAAAATTCTTGTTTATAATTTGTCTCAAAATTCGATATCCACTGTAATACCCTTCAGACTAGTAAATAAAAATTAGCAATGTTCGCTGCACCCAATCTCATTGTAAACCGTACTCAAAAAGTTAACTGTTTCTTGTACTACACATGTACTAAATCAGGATACATTTTGCCATTGTAATACTTACTGTGCGCACATTTTGTATCCAAATCCACCACTCATTGATAGTTATACTTGTGCAGATATTTACACCTGCCAGGAAAACTTCGAAAGCTTTAAAGGCAGTTTTAAAACTTGAACCTTCCTGTGCTTGGATGAATTTATAAGTAAAACAAGAAAGTCCTCCTGCTTGAACGCAAGAGGCATACTGCCCATTGCGTAGCAAGTGCTGGCTCTGCTGTTCTGTCTGGAGGGGGGGGGCCCATCTGGGGGGCAAAAAAACCTGATCTGGCTGCAGGGGAGGGGGTACCCCAACCTGACCTGGCCAGGGGGAATACCCCAACCTGACATGGATGGGGGGAGGGGGGTATCCCAACCTGACCTGGGGTACCTCCCCAGAAAGGATATGGGACCAGTGGAACTATTATGGGATGGAGATGAGTACCCCCCCTCCACCCCTGTTGACACCTGTGAAAACATTACCTTCCAGTCGTACTACGTATGCGGGCGATAAAAACACCAATTGCACCTTCGACGTTTTGCACTAATTTGGCCAGAACTTTATTGATCGAAAAGCGCCCACTAGTATTCACAGATCTGTCGAAGTTCTGTTTCCCTTGCCAGAGGCCTTGTATGAGGGAGGTTGCGAGTGGTCAATGACGTAGACGTCGTTTACTAGATGCATCTCGGCTTTTTGCTCCTCCATCTTCCTGTCGTATTGTTCAAGTTCTTTCTTTGACAGATGTTCCACAACTCGAGCGCCAATACTGTCGCCCCATACATTTGTCGCAGTTCTAAAGCGATCTCTGTCAATAAACTTATTTTAGAAAATAATTTCAAATCAGAATGAAAAATATATGAGACATATTGGAGTCACGTTGCGTTAACGGCTGGTAAGGAAGGACAGTGTGGTTGCCTTGCCTGACATGTGTTTATGGACCACCTGTGCAGGGTGTCAAGTTCCTCCTTTTTCCTCCTTTTTCAGGAATTCCTCCTTTTTTCCTCCTTTATGGGCAAAATGTCCT
>JBCAUG010031376.1:0-10244 GCA_038406175.1 Haplosyllis leylae
TTCAATGAGGTTTAACTGTTTACATTTTCTGAGGGAACACATGGCTTTGACGTCACGGTCCCAAAGAACTACCTTAATTTGCCTGCAGTATTAGTCTCTGTTTGGCTAAGTCATCTGAATAGTGCCATCAACCCTTTGTTGTATGCGTATGGTAATTCTGCACTCAAAAAAGCTATAAAGAACACATTTTTGTGTAAAGGAAATCAAGTTCAAGATGCCAATGCTGCTTCAAATACAATCAACTCTGTTGACTAGTAAATGTCTTTGTTTGGCTAAGTCATCTGAACAGTGCCATCAACCCTTTGTTGTATGCGTATGGTAATTCTGCACTCAAAAAAGCTATAAAGAACAACAAGTCCAAGATGCTAATTCTGCTTCAAATACAATCAACTCTGTTCACTAGTAAATGTGTTGGAAGTCCAGTACAACACCACCAAATGAACGAGCTGACCAGGGAGTAGAAAGTTCGACCCTATACACTGGAGTGAGGACTCTTGTGGATGTTGATCTGATCAGGAGATTGACAGATCACTATGCAGTGACACCTTTCACATGGCTTCATGGTGATTGCAAAGAGTTCCTCTTGTCTGTGAGATATTGTCAGACTTTGTTTCTGTTAACTTGTATCAACACTGCAGGTCATCACACTTTATCATCACACTTCCTAAATTTGAGTTCCTACCAAAAAGTTTTTGTCTCAACCTTTTCCATCTGTTCATGTGGATAGTGTTATTTTTGTTACCTACATATATGTGCACGAATAGCATTTGTAATAACATTTGTGTCAAAATACCCACAAAGTGAATGAAAATATTCTGAATTGATCTAAATCATTTGTCATTCATTTAAATGGTCTATTATAGGTTTTAATTATCCAAATTGTAAAAAATATGTGTCATGCAGAGCTTATACAGAAGCACAAATTTCTCTAACTGCCTACCTGCACTCTGCAACCCAAATCCTTGGGGCCAGTGTGGTCTGTTTCTCGGATCAAGTTCTATTTTAGTAACCATAATTTTCCTTGTAAACATGTAGGTGTGGAAAGGCTGATCCAATCAAGTCCAGGTGTAGGATGGATCCTACCAGACGGCCACTATTGTGATATCACTGTGGAACATCCCATCATATTAGTAACATCATAATCCACCCATTTTATAAGCACAATCATTCAAAATTTAGACTGGATATGATCTCAGTTATAACTTTGAGGTCATGTTGGGATGATCTGAACCTAAATCTGTGTTGAGTCTGCTTATATTGGACTTTGATGATTTGATACACAAAAAAATGCTATAGTGACAGTATTGACTGATTATTGTAAAATTACTATGTCAAGCACTTCTTTCATTTATTTCTCTTTTATACTGCAGTATGTAACAGTATAAAATGCCACGGAAGGATTTTCATGTATAAAATTATGAGTGAATGGAGAACTACCTGAAAAGTTTTGGCGTACAACCTAACCTAACCTAACCCTTCCCCCGGGCAAAGAAGAAAAAACAACACACAAAGTCATTATTTACAGATAACAAAAGAATAAGAATTATTAATTGCGCTCATTTTGCATCTCAATACAATATATACATTTTGTGTTTGACATAGAATAACGGATAGCTAATACAGGTCTACATGCTGTACGAATTCTGCATTTTGCAGGCAATTATTTCTGTTTTAACTCTTCATTGATCCTCCTCTTCAGTTCTCTTTTCATGATTTTACCGATGCTAGTCATTGGAAATTCGTCCATAAATCTTACTCCACCTCTAAGTCTTTTGTAGTCAGCAACCTTTCCTTAAAAAAATTAATATAACTCGAACTGATTCAGTCCATTTCACTACTTCACGCTTAGTGTAAATAGCCCTTATAGCGAGCACTTAATGCAAATTTCACACAAAATGTGCTCAGAATATGCAGTGTTAACGTTGCAAATTCAGTTGTGGAATTACAATATTTGGTCAAAAGACAAATGAATTTTACTCAGTTTCAACCTGACTTTTTACTTTGTTGTCGATGTGCTATTGCAATGTAATAAGTACAGAAAACCCACACCAAATTACACTGAAACAAACGTTCCCATTCTTACCTTCAACAAGTTTGATGATTTCTTGTTCAGTAACATTATGTCCTTCTTTCACAATGACGCAAGCCAATGGAACTTCTCCGGCGCTGTCATCATCTACACCAACCACACATGCTCTTTTGATTGCTGGATGTGTATAAATAACCGCTTCTATTTCGGCTGGTGAAACCTGTAATTCTCGAGAAAGAAGAGATATTGTTATTCTGTCTGACGAATAAGCTCCATCGATTCATCAAACAAAGCGACGTTGTGGTCATGTCAAAAGATCTGATTGGGACTTTCATATTGTTTATGATGACAAAATTCCAATGGATTTGTTTGATTGAAAAAGAAAATGACAAGTAGAATGTTCCTACGAGACCTTCCCTACGCCATTTCATATTGCTTTATCATTCTCGAATTCATAACTATCAAGATAAGATGGTTCTGTAATAAAGGAACGAAGTCATGCCTGCATTGCCTTGTATTTGATAACATCCTTGAGTCTGTCGACTATGAAGAGACGTCCACTTTCATCGTAATAACCAATGTCACCTGCGAAACAAACGTCAATTTGCTTTTGCACACAACACAAACCATCACAATTGATTACAATAAACTAATTTCTTAAATGAAAAGGACTCTAAAAACCATTGGAATTCTAATGTCATCAAATTTCTTTCTACGAAAATCGTAATTACCAGTGTGGATCCAGCCTTCACAATCGAACAGTTCTCGGGTAGCTTCTGGATTGTTCAGATAACCTTTGGTAACAGAGGGCCCCTTTGTACATATTTCTCCCTTTTCACCCGACTGAAGGATCTTATTTGATCTTACATCTTCTATCTATATTACAAGTAAAACCAAAAATAAGAAACGAAATGACAACCGCGTGTAAAGGTGATTTCTTGAATGTCTGATTCCAAACGCTTTCGCTGTTAGTGATACTTGAAATTAGTTGCAAAATTAGACAATTAGACAACAATAGTTCTTCCTCACAAGTTATTCCATACCTTTATCTGCGTATTTGGTCCAAGAAATCCGGCTGATCCTGGTACAAAATCTGTGCTATCATCCACAGTGATGAAACATCCGATTTCTGTTGTTCCATAACCTTGTATGATTGATTTAAGTCCGGTCTTTGATAATAATTCGTTTGTATTTAGTGCATTGAAAACAGATCCTCCCGTCATGAAAGTCATATTTGCAAAGTCCACATCTAGTTTCTTTATTTCTTCAGTCGCTAATTTACAAAGTTCTGTCAACAGATTTGTAAATACCAACATAAATTTCACCTGAAATTTTGAATACATCATTGTGTAGACATTGTGTGGAACGGACGATGATTATTCGAGAAGAACCAGTTAGCAGTTTTGGTCGCGATGTTTTTACGGTGAATTATTTTTGTTCAAAAATGGCCCCAACCTTGTACTGCTTTGCCTTCAATAAGTATGGTACCACTGATGTTGGTGTGTACAAGACCATTGTTTTCTTTGTATGAAGGTAACAAGACATGAACGTAAGACCAGTAATGTGAAACGGAGGTGCGTTTTGAAAGAAAACATCACCTTCCGGGAAATGTTTACGCCTTTCACTGAAATGAATTGGAAATATCTTTTCCTTAAAATAAAAAAAATTCTCAACATCCTTTTTCATCAACAAAACAATTAAAGAAAAGAAGACACAATAGTAAAACATTTAATTTTTTCCTATCAATTGAGTCTTTACAATTAGACTGTTTTAGAATAGACTGTTTTGTCCCAAAATTGTTGTGGTTTTTGTGAATAGAACTGGAACCATCACAGGGCAACTGATTGGCCTACGCAATTGATAAAAAACTTGTAATGCACCTGAAAATAATGACTCCTGCTATCAGTTCATAATGTGTAATCACCACTCCTTTCGGTAATCCTGTTGTTCCAGACGAAAAAATAATTACTGCTGTGTCATTTTGTGGTTGGATGGTTACGTCAGGTGTTTTGCTAGTATTGGTCATTTCATTCAAGTTTTCATAACCATTTGTATGACCGATACTGTACAACTTCTTAAATGTAGAGAAAATTGTCACCAATATTTCTTTTGTCACCTCTGTCCAGTTAGTTACCCTTACTAAGGGGATACAGGGACATGCAGCTTTCTATCTCAGGGGTGGCAACATAAAATGTGGATATTAGTTCATGCACATGTCATATATAATTAAGAAGGATATTTGAAGGGGGTTTACAGAGGACTGTGATAGGGGTAGGTGGTGACAGTCCTGCCAGTATCTACCATTGCATCTTCTCAGAATCACCTTCTTAGAATGTTGGTACAGGGTAAGAACACAAACAATCAGCTTCTGTACAGTTTTTATTGAGAAACTTCTTAGACTGGAAAGGGAAACAAATTTATTTACAGAGTAGTCTACAATAATTACAGGTGTGTATAGCCAATGTTCACTGGATCACCCTGAGAGGATGTCAGTTTAGTTCTTAACAATATATTAGAACAAGATATTCTCTGATAGTATCACTGCTTGGTGAAGTTCAATCACAATTAAGGCTATTATTAAGTCCATTACATTGTAAAGGAATGTACAACTAAATCAATGACATGCAGGATTTATGGTATAAGAGGATGCATCAGGGAAACTGAATGCAAATTACAGCAAATTCAGCAATTATTAACATTATGCAGCTTTAAACAATATTACAGGGTTATCCCTGCCAAGAGACTGACATTCTTAAGGGGCTATGCTTCCAAAGTATACAATTGGTTCAAATAGCCTAATTTAAATGATTGCAGCCACGCTCACCACTCAGAAGGTGCTAGTTCACCCTATCTGAGAAGTTTCTGCTGAAAACTAGAAGTACTTAACAGTGTAGTGACTACTTTCTTAGGAAGCATGCCCTTACATAGTAGTCTAGACTTAACTTCTGACATCTCAGGCTACTGCAAGAAATAGCCTCAAGGGGCATCCACACAAATAGGAGCATTTAGCATACTCCTGTATACCAGGGGTTAATTTGAGCAGTTAACTAACAAGGAACTACTCTCTACTCATACGGGATGCGTACCAATGACATCATCACAAAGGGATTTGATTGGTTACTCACAGGTGGGGTGAGGGGGCATTGATTGGACAGTGGAGATACTCAAAACACACGATAGGCCCATGCATCACAGACCCTTGCTCAGTGGCACTCATGCAAGGTGTGACTAACCATATAGTCCCTACATTTGCAATCTATTAATCGGTACATTGACAAACCCTTACATACCATCAACAAAATATTTCGCTTCTAGAGAAAGAAAGATTTATAGCTAGTTATCCAGTTTTTACATCAACAACAGCAATGATCTTTCAATACCGTCCATATTCTACCCTTGTCTAACATGTGCGCATACCAGCTGAAAAACTGAGGGATATTACCAACCTGAACGCATGGTGCCTCTTCTGCAGCTGCAGAAGCAACGGGAATTAAGTTTTCATCGGCAATGATAATTTTGCTCTGGGACTTATTCACCTGAGTGGCTAACTCCCCTGAAACCAAAACAAATGGTATCATAAGTTCGGCCACTTGTACCTCCGGTTTTAGTCAATGAAATTCGAAAGACAAGGAAACCTTACATTGGCATTGAAATGGTTCCAGAAATGAGATTCAAATTAGATTTACAGAGTAATTTTTCTAAACCTTACTTGCAGTATGTTGTGGTCTACATGGTGTCATAATAGCACCCAATTTCAAAACAGATAAAACAGCAGCGATACTCATAATGGACTTGTCTGCAAAAAGACACAAGACATCTCCTTTCCTCAGTCCTCTTTCGTACAGACCGCTGGATAGTGTGTTCACTTTCTCCAAGAGTGAACCATATGTAATTTCGTCTTCTGTGACATCATCAATCTGTTGAATATATTTTTGAATGTTTTAATAAAAAGTCAGTTTGAAAGTTCGAACAAAGCAAGAATATACCAATAAAAAAGTAACCTAGATGTACATCTAATCTATGAATATTTCTATTCTGACCAACTAAAATTGTATCTGTCCATACAGCAGCACATTTAAATTGATTTTTTCCCAAGTTCTCAAAATAACTTTTATATTTGTACTTGTAGATTGATCAGTCAGTTGCTTTGAGCTTTACCTGATCTCTGGCAGGAACCGAAAAGAAAATCACTTGGCACAGGCATATTAAGATATTAATGACAACAATACCAGAAAAAATTTTCTTACAGATGAAATTGACGTTCCAGATGATCAAATAGCCAACATCTTGACACAGATTTGAAAACAAAACTTTTGTTTTTCATCCAGAACAACAAAGTCAACATAAAATTGTCAATGTCTCTTATGTATCTAATGTGTCAAATGTTAGAAACACTGTAAAAATCCTTTAGCACCAGCTGCATACTTCCCCAGCTTGCCAGTAACCATTAATTATCCTGTTCACAATTAGTACCATTAGTCAGGAATGGTTATAAAAAGCTAAAGCATCATAATGCCAATTTTCATAATTTTCATGGCATGATATTTACATAGTTGTTTCAGTTGTCGATATTGTTGATAAATTTCACTGTTACTTATGTTAATAATTCACAAAATTTCTTGCGAAACGATCTTTGTCTGAATATATACCATACACTGTCAACGGGCAGTTATTATGATTTTCATAACTTTCATCATGACATGATATGTACTCAGTTGTTTCAGTTATCAATATTGTTAATATATTTCAAAAAATCACTGGAACCATCCTTTTAAGATAGATCTATACACTATATCTAATTCTTATCAACAACA
The DNA here is from genome assembly GCA_038406175.1 of Haplosyllis leylae. Classification (NCBI taxonomy): domain Eukaryota; kingdom Metazoa; phylum Annelida; class Polychaeta; order Phyllodocida; family Syllidae; genus Haplosyllis; species Haplosyllis leylae. The sequence goes on from JBCAUG010031376.1 coordinate 6,844, forward strand.
GAGAAATGCGATCGAGGCATTTGGTTTCACACCAAACGTGAAAAAAATTAATAAATAGATCCCACGATAATAAAACAAATATTTCCAGCTTCAACTGCCAATGAAGGAATAGGCAACCAAGGATAACACCCCTCGGTGTTAACAAATGCCCCTTTATTGAGCTAGATCTACTATTTTCTGAAGATATCTTATCTGATATGCAATACTGATACGTCTCTTGGTATGATTATACTGATGAGGGTCCGCACTCATTCAACATACCAATATCTTACATACGTGATCATCTCGGCATTCTGCATAGATAACTCAAATTCATAGGTTGAGGTATCTGTACAGTATGTGTTTATTGTAGTACTTCTAGTCATGTTACATGTTCGTGGCACAATACAATAAGGGCCAAAAGGGCTAACAAGTACCTTAAGTAACAAGTATCACAGTATGTGTCACACCCTAGTGGAGGGCACTCAATGGGTAGGTCATTCATGCATAACTGGTGCCCATTTTGGTCACCTAGCATGTTCAGGATTATGGTTGCTTGGTGTGTAGTCATGATGAACCTAGGTCGCTTAGTGTTTAGGAATCTGTCTACGACAAATACTTACAATAGCTATTTTATTAGTGTACTCTTCTACATTTTCAAATAAGAAGTCTGGACAACTTAGGCGAGCTGGTATTTCCACATCACTTTGCTTACTTCTTAAAATTGACATATTTTGCTAAATATCAATGCTTGCGCTCAATGACTCCAAGATACATTACATAACCTTCAATCGTGTGATCTGGTGTTTTAAGGCTGCAAAAACTGCATTGTCATTGACTGGGTCAAGACGGTTTCATTCTGGAACACCTTTGTTATGGGACACTTTCTAGAACAATTTAACGGGCAACTTGTTTTTTACAGGAGTTATCGCACGTAAATTCCTGGTGTGATGCAGTGGCAATCTATTACTTCATTAACTAATTCTTGTTAATCAACGTTCTTGAATTTGTTTTCTTTTTGGTTTTCTTCTTATTTTCTGGCAATTCAGCTTACCACATGTATATTATTGCAGGTAAATTTTGAATAAAACGCGAAATTGCTAGAAAATGAATTAAAGTCAAATGAGTAGCAAACCCCGGACGAACAGCAGGAATTCTAGTGGCATATATATATTCTCACATAACCCATCACTAATTTCTGCTGGTTTACACAAAACTCAACATTACAATGTAGGTTGAAGGAGAACTTTGGCAATATTCTGAATTTTGATCTAAATCCATATCTAATTTTTCCAAGTTTAGATCTAGATCTTATTTTTCTGAGTATTCCAAGTCTAGGTATAGATCTAATTTCCAAGTTTTTCAAGTGTAGCTCAAGATCTAGATCTTATTTTTCTTAATATTCTAAGTGTAGATCCATATTTAATTTCTCCAAGTTTAAGTCTAGATCTGAATCTTGTTGATTTTTCTGAGTTTAGCTCTAGATATAATTTTCCAAGTTTTCCAAATCTAGATCTAGATCAATTTTTTTCTCTGACTTTTCTGAGACTACATCCAGATCTAGTTTTTTCAAGTTTTCTGTTTTCAAATGTTCACTTCACGTGGATACAATGTCATCTCGTGTAAATCTACTTGGTGTAAAGGGCAAAAGGCAATGAGTCGCCAATGTGAAATTCTTCACTCCTTGATATTTTAATACTTTGTTCGTTCGACCTTGCTGTTTCTTCACTAAAGAGGTGAGGGAATACAGTTACATGGATCTACGTGTGTCGCTTGTTACGTATGTTTTATTAGTTCTGCCGAAAAATCGACACGTAGTGGGCTGTGGTCGATGTTTCATGAAAGAGCGGGTAGCACCAGATATCTTGGTGTTCTCATATATCCAGAATCAAATTCTCTACAAGATGTGTCAGGTTCATGGTGGGAGAAGGGGGATGACCACTTTGAAGTACTCAAATCAAAAGTCAAAGATTGCTATTAGAAGTTTCAATTTGGGAAGGAGGTGGTGTATTCAGTTGCTTGACTTCAACTTTGGACTTGAGTACCAAAAAGACACTTCTGCCCCTACATTCCAGACCTGAGACATCTATATAGTGAAGAACTGTGACTTCGGATTTGAGGACCTCAAAACACTCCACCACCAACACCCCAGACCTGCTGAGCATTTGGAAGTAAATTGAGGATTTTTCACCAGATTTTTGTTCTTGCAGTTCAGTGTGTTTGCATCAGACATAGTCTTCATACAAAAACTTATGCTCAATGAAAGGGTCTCTGCTCTTCCGAACATCTTTGTGCGTTTCTGGAGAAAGCTTGACTTGCTAAAATCATTAGCACAGAAAAATATTGATGAATTTAGATGAGAAACAAGTAGAAATTGTACTCCACAAGCATTTATTCTAACTAAACTTTCACTACATCTACACACAACAAGATCCAAGTTAGAACTGCTCCCCCGAAGAGAGACGGATTTTTGATTTAGAGTACCGAGTAAAGGATCAATATCGCAACAAATATGAACAATTTCGATGCCAAATTCATTAAACTACCACTTCAAAGTTTATTTGATGCAGACGCAGTTACAGGAATACCTTTAGATAGATATCTATTATTTATTTCAAATGTTCCCTTGTACTATTAAATCTTTGAGTTCTCTCCTTATGATTTTTCCTAGGCTTGTTAAAGGAAAACTGTCCATAAACTTCACACCTCCTCTAAGCCTCTTGTAATCCGCTAAATTGTCTGAAAAACATATTTACTGGTGATTAAATAAAGTGAGAACAGAAATAAACAGTTCATCAACAGGTCTCTCTGGTTTCTATTATCGGGGCATTGATCTCAGGTGAAAATATAGACTTTCGCAGAATTGTTAATTTCGTCTGATTTTATATTTTAACTCCATTTATTAAAAGCGTGGAATTAGACATTACCGCAAATATTGTTCAACGGAGTATTACCTTCAACAAGTTTGATGATTTCTTGTTCAGTGACATTGTGTCCTTCTTTCACAATGACACAAGCCAATGGAACTTCTCCGGCGCTGTCATCATCAACACCAACAACACACACTGTCTTTACTGCAGGGTGGGTGTAGATGACTTCCTCTATCTCGGCGGGAGATACCTTTAGCATATTTTTTGGTTGTTATTCTTAGTGCATTTCGTAAGGTTCATTTCTCAGTATTAGTGTCTTATTCTCAAAATAGATTTACAAATAAACCAGGAGCATTATCGGTACCTGCATTGTTTGATACTTGATGACATCCTTCAATCTGTCAACAATAAATATGTGCTCACTTTCATCGTAATATCCCAAATCCCCTGTGTATAAGTTAATTGAAACAATAACAATAACATTCTACAAATGCACATGGATCATGTCAAAAAGTGTTGAAAACGACTTTCTGCAAACTTTCTGAAGGTGTT
>JBCAUG010031387.1:0-10244 GCA_038406175.1 Haplosyllis leylae
CGTGACGTGACGCTCATAAGTTGACACCATAAAAAATTGGCGCCCCCCCCTCTGGGAAATCCTGGATCCGCCACTGCTGTCTCTCCGTTTCTGGGCTCATATCTGATTAAGTTGTCAAACAGACCAATTGTGAGTAACAACGAGGGTAAACACTGTGTCATAACCTCCTGTGATAGATCTAAACTACTGAACACTGAAATCTTGCGATCTCGCAGCCAAGAAGTTTTTGCCGCGATAGCGCGATCTTGAATTCATTTAAGATTATTTTTAGACAACGACTTGTGTATCACGAGGAAAGTTAAAGCTTTTAGTCGTTTCATCTGTCTGTCTGTCTGTTCACAGAGTGGGTTCCTATCCCATGATGCACCAGGATCAGTCAAGAAGAAGACCTCGTCCTTCCAGAGAATTATCAGACAGGAAGGAGATCTCATCCTTCCAGAGAAGGATCAGACAGGACACAGACCTCATCCTTCCAGAGAAGGATCAGATAGGAAGGAGACCCAATCCTTCCAGAGAAGGATCAGACAGGAAGGAGACCCCATCCTTCCAGAGAAGGATCAGACAGGAAGGAGTCCCCATCATTCCAGAGAAGGATCAGACAGGAAGGAGATCCCACCCTTCCAGTAAAGGATCAGACAGGAAGGAGACCCCATCATTTCAGAGAAGGATCAGACAGGAAGGAGATCCCATCCTTCCAGAGAAGGATCAGATAGGAAGGAGACCTCATCCTTCCAGAGAAGGATCAGACAGGACACAGACCTCATCCTTCCAGAGAAGGATCAGACAGGAAGGAGACCCCATCCTTCCAGATAAGGATCAGACAGGAAGGAGATCTCATTCTTCCAGAGAAGGATCAGTCATGAAGCAGACTCCATCCTTTTAGAAAAGGATGGGACAGGAAGGAGATCTCATCCTTCCAAAGAATTATCAGTCATGAAGCAGACCCCCATCCTTTTAGAGAAGGATCAGGCAGGAAGGAGATCCCTTTCTTCCAGAGAAGGATCAGACAGGAAGGAGATCTCATCCTTCCAGAGAAGGATCAGTCATGAAGCAGACCCCCATCCTTTTAGAAAAGGATCAGGCAGGAAGGAGATCCCTTCCTTCCAGAGAAGGATCAGACAGGAAGGAGATCTCATCCTTCCAGAGAAGGATCAGTCATGAAGCAGACCCCATCCTTTTAGAGAAGGATCAGACAGGAAGGAGATCCATCCTTCCAGAGAAGGATCAGTCAAGAAGGAGACTCGTCCTTCCAGAGAAGGATCAGACAGGAAGGAGATTTATTCCTTTACCTGCTCATCCCCTTCCTCTCGGCCCTCTCCCGGAAATAGGGAAATAGGGACGGGGGGTCATGGCCTTGCAATGTTAATGGAACATAAGTTTAAATCTGGCAGAATTTGCCGTATTGAATTCGCTTAATACGCAGAATGCTCACTTCCTCATCTCCATTGAACAGTTCAGTGAATAAGAAGATTGCGAAAGAATTTGTGATGTGAAAAAGTAAAGACACTGAAGCAATTCATTGCCAACACATTTGAAACTGATGTCAGTTTCTGGCAGATTTTCATCAATGAAAATATCTCGTGTAGAAACCATTCCCCCATGTCACCTTGTACCTGGCTCTTTTTTAACTTGTGTAATTTACAGGATAAGTTAAGGAATTATGGTGCAATTCTGCCCCGAAATAGACGTGCACCAGCCAATGAAATCATTTCGCATGCGCAGCACGTCACAAGGTTATATGTCTCTCAGGCGTTTATTGGTTGTACCGAATATGTACTATTTCTTATCTTTGCTTCAACTTTAAAACAAACGTGTATTTTTCTGAATAATAAGGCAACTCGATGAGACAACCAAATAATGAAGTGCGTGTATCACTTGTTTGAATCAATCTAGTTTTTCAAGATACACGTTTCTGTCAGATTATCTGACAGATCTTTACATAGGCACGAGCAAAGAAAAATTGTGAAAAATTGCCCTCAGTCGGGATTGAACCCATGACCTCTGGATTATCATGCCAATGACCAACATTCAACATTCAGTTACCAGCCTGAATCTTCATGGCCTTTATAAAGTCATGCTCTATTGATGACCAAAGTCCAAAATGTGAAGTGGTGCATGAAACAAAGCTCACTTCAGAAACTTCTTGCCAATACATACCAGGGGAACACAGTCAATAGAGCATTAGAGTGATGATTCAGAGGTCCTGGGTTCAATCCCAACTGGGGGCAATTTTTTCGGATAATCTGACAGAAACGCGTATCGTGAAAAACCTGAATAGCAGCCAACAATAAACACTTCGAGCACCTCATTTGCTCAAAACCCATATTTCTGGAAAAGAGGTCCTTTTTCTCCTAGCAAGATCGGAGGATCTTTAATTTTACACTCGTGAAATCAGTTGTAGAACCACAGCCGTGAAGAGAATACTATCACTGTTACAGATTTTCCGTGAATTCCACACGTGGGTTTGTAAAATGCAGCACGTGAATGTTGGACATGAACGCCGAGAAAGAGACGCTGCCCACACGTGTAATTTTACTCTGTCACATGACCTTCGTAAAACAAAAACTCTGTGAGGATTCCACACACGCAGGGAATTCCTCAAGGTCGTGTGCTCAACCAGGGGGATTCCCCCGAGGAGGATCAGACAAACAGAACAGGTAGTAATACAGCATGATCACGGGCACAGGTGCATCATGGTTGCCCGTGGGTGTTAGACAAATATTAGAGATGTCAAGAACCTTTGGAAATTAAAACCTAAGATAAATTTTACGTATTCTGAGATGCAATTTTAAGTATCTTAGCCATGCTACTCTGGTATTGTTTGGATCAAATGAAGCAATTGCGGATCCAGAACTTGGGCAGTAACAGATGACACTGGGTCCCGCTTACAGCGAGTACTTTAATTCATAAAAATGTGCTCGTTGTAAGCAGTACTCATTGTAACTGAAATTTCTTGACATTGATGTCACTCAGAAATGTTCATTTTTATGAAAGAAATTTGCTCGTTGTAGCCGGGTGCTCGCAGTAATCAAACTCGTTGTAAGCGGGACCCAGTGCATAGACCACATACGCAGAAATTGTCTATTCGTGAGCACGTTTGTACCATCTTAACAAAGATGAAGCTCTGTTTTCCTTCAATGGACTCAAACATCTCTTTCACTTTCAAGTTGTTTTTCATTATAACTTTCTGATTCTGGTTCTGATGTGTTTTCCCTTCCTCTTCTGATTCATTGGAGAAGTATTCACTTTCTCCTGAACTGGTAAACTCACTGTTACTTCATTTTTGTCATATTTGTGTCTTTTATTTCTGCTGATTCCTCTAATGGAACAAGTTCTATTGTTTGTAGTTACTTTACCATTGTGTTACAAAGGCCAGGACCTTTTCCCAGTGGTCATCTTTCATCGGGCATCTTTCTGTGGCAAGTTTAACATGAGCGGGACTCCTGGGAGTTTGAATTGTAGCTCTTATTGAACCATAAGCTCTCAGTCACAAACCACTCGGTAACAAACTATTTGTTACTCAGTGGAATCTGAGCCCAGAGATCAGTACCCCTTAAATATTTGTTTAATGCGAAGAACACAAGTTATTCTGGGGGTGTAGAGACAAAAAAGAAGCCGAGAGTATCAATATCTATAGGTGTTTGACATAACTTTGTCATGGAAGTTTCCCACTTTTTACTGACACATTTTTGGCACAATTTGACAAGTTACAGAGAGACAGCCAAGTGTTCCAGTGAAGATTATAACTTCTTGTACGAGAAGGCCTAATGTTGTACTCCTGGTACTGTATGAAATTCTATCCAAGGGGTGGTTTTTATCCAAAGGTACTAGAGTAAGATTTATAACAACAATTACTGTCACTGCCGAACTGGACTTAAGTATCTTTCCATTCAAAGACGCAAACAAAATTCTTCTCTGATCCTAAATAACGCACAGTGAGAACATCCGCCCTTGCTCAATGGCAGATCCGGAATTTCTCAAACAGGGGCCACCAACTTCAGAGAAGGGGGTTACAGTCTATTATTTGATTATTTGGTTTTTCGTTTATCCTGCCAAATGTTCTTGCTCGTCAGGGATGGGGCACAATGCTCAATTCTCTGATATGGTTCCAGTGTAATTCTGCCTGTTTGATCTTTTTTACTTATGGAATGGTGCCTTTGGTATTTGGTATTAGCCTGGATTCTTCTCTAACTCCGTTTTCACGAGTTTCATTGAATTTAATGGTATTGTGTCCAGTCCAAGAAATGAAATTCTAACCCGCTGGCGCAGTCTTTTCAGACCAAGGTTTTTGAGGACACTTGGTCTGAGTCAACCAAGTCCCATTCAAATCAATAGGAACTTGGTTGTAAAATTGCCCTAGGGCATTTTTCCTTGGATTCCTGTCCAAGGTTTCTGCCTGCAAGATCTAGAGTATCAATCAAGTCCCTGGGGGTGGAGCCAAGAAGGCCACACAGTCAATCACAGGAAGGCTACAAGAACATTGCATAGCAATGAGCAGTCATGGTGGCAGATACAACACCTCGCTTCGGTGTACAGAAAGGCAATTTCCAAGGAAACTAAGCATCAGATCTGTCTCAAATTTTTTCTTGGGTTAGAATAGGATCCACTCCCTTGTAAATTGGCCTTGATTTTGGCCCAGATCTTGGGACCTTGCCATTAGACCTTTTCCTCGGGCAAGCTCTCGGACATGGTCTAAAAGGCAAGGTCCCTTGGTCTGGGCCAACTAAGGCAATTTACCGGGAATGGATCCTTAACCTAACTGTCTGCATTATCCACTCCGACATGTCAATCCAAGAAATACAGCATACAGGTCAGGCATGGTTAATTCGAACTAATTCGTCGGCAAGGATTTCCTTGGAAATATGTGGAATTTGAATTATCAGTGCATTTTTAACATTTAATGATAAGAGAGTGTGTGGTAAAAAAAAATTTGAATCAAATTGAACTTCGAATTAACCGTGTTCGATTTAGCCATACCCAACCTGTACTTCCAAACAGGGTGGTCTTTGGATGTGTGCCAAATCAATCCGAAAACGGTTAATCCTCACATGACTCAAGGTTTCACTTCGGATGCGGTGGTTTTCATTTCACCCTGTGTTCACCACGCTCTGTTTATCAACCTCTTGGAGCCAATGTTTTGCTGAGAGGCGACTGACTTATTGGCGTCGGGAACAACGCTACCCGGGACAGATTACCATATCTAATCATTCAACACCAACCAGCAGAAGTCGTATCGGTTGAATGAAAAATGCTGCATGAATCTATCTTTTGTAATTGGGACAAATTGGTGAATTAAATCCTTGTACACTGATTGAGTGTAGTTTCATTGGTGGCTCGTCAGAGCTTTGTTTTGGTCGTTTGAGGGGAGCAGTGCGCACATGAATTCACATGTGGGAGGCGTTCACATGTGGAGGGGATATTCACATGTGGGAGGTGTTCACATGTGGAGGGGACATTCACATGTGGGAGATGTTCACATGTGGAAGGTGTTCACATGTGGAGGGGATATTCACATGTGGGAGGTGCACACATGTGGAGGGGACATTCGCATGTGGCAGGTGCTCACATGTGGAGAGGTATTCTCACATGTGGAAGGGATGAGCCACCAAAGTGAAGTTCTTCATTCACTGATATTCAATTGATTTGGTTTTACTGAGACAGCAGTTGGTTGAGCACTTTTCTACTTTCTTCTGTTCAACGAATAAATACCCTGGTGCCACCAAAGTGGCATGCTGCCAGTGCCAATAGAAGTGATCCTTGTGCTGATTTCAAGCCCAGAATTCGCCATGATCTGTGGAGGTTCAAACCAAGGGTAAAATGGTAACACATTGGTTGTCAAAAATACCTGCAAACAAATACCCACCCAGCCAAAAGTAAGCCTACTTATCACAGAAGACCAGTGTACCCTGTCCCTAATCCGTATTTGCCCCCTCTCCCCCAAATTCGATAACTAACTTGAACCTAACCCGAGTATAAACGAATCTAACCCGAATATAAACAAATCTAACCTGAATCTAAACGAATCTAAGCCGAATCTAAATGAATATAACCCGAATTTAAACGAATCTAACCCGAATCTAAACGAATCTAACCTGAATCTAAACGAATTTAACCCGAATCTAAACGAATCTAACCCGAATCCAAACGATCCTAACCTGAATTTTACACAGGATGCCTTCGGAAGTTCAGAACAAAGATGCGATTGACTCCAAAAGCGGTTACACACTGGTCCCAGACGGGTCACTACGATCGTTGTCACCCAAGGTGGTGAAAGTATTAAAATATGTCTCACCTTCCAGGAAGTAGACCACCTGCAGCACGATGACGGCGACCATGAGGCCGAGCAACACGACAGCAGCAGGAAGGATGTACAGGCAAAGCGCCCACTTGGTGTTACGCTTGCGTCTCGCCGCCTCGCGCCTGCGCGCCCTGTCACGTGATGTCTGTATGGTGCGTTCCTGATCCCCATAAGGCTCCTCCTGAAATAGAGAGGTTGAGTTTTGAGTTTGATATTCGTGTTTGAGTTTTGAGTTCAGGAAAAGTTATTTTGGGCTAATATCTCTTGAATTTCCAATTTGAATGCTCCCCTATTTATTTCATTCAGCTTTTCATCCCCACACCACCCTGAGTACTGAGTACACTGACCCTGCTTCACTATGAATACTGAGTATACTGACCCGCCATCACCCCAAGTTGCGAGTACTGACCACTCTTCACCCTGCATACTGAGTACACTGACCCCATTATCATCACCAGTATTGGGTACACTCACCTCTTCTTCCTCATCCGGATCTTCGTGATCCAGGTCCTCATGGTCACGTGAGTCCTCTGAGTGAAACGATTGGTTGATTATGCCGTTGAAGTCATCTTGCCGACCCCCTGAAGGCTCTACGATGATGTCCATTAAATAGACACACTCCCTGTGTTAGTTACCGGGACGATGGGTTAACGACATGCTCCAGAATCTACAAATAACAAAAAGTCTAACTTTTACTACATCACCTGTATACAGTCAGCAGGTATCGCACCAGAGGTGAATCTGGGGATCACAGAGGCGAGAAAACACGCAAAAAGGGGATCCAACCTGGCTTTGAAACCCAGTACAGTCCACAACAGAGGTGTCAGTCGCAGTAAGTCCTTAAATTTTTTTTTGAAAAAAGCCTTTTTACTACATCACACAAGAACTGTGGGTTCCGTAAAACAAGTGCACTAAAGTCACAGGGAAGTCAACTGCCGCGGGCGAGAAAAGTTTCCTGTAGTGAAACCAAATTCATCGCCAGTACATTATGGTTAAATTGTATCCGTATTCTGGCTTCGAAGTCTCACACATCTTTTGTGACTTCAGGAAAAATTACTGTTCCTAGAAAGACGTGTCTCGAAAATGACATGGACAAAATGACAAAGACATTATCATTATTTTTTTTTTGCAGAATCATCGTCCAACCTGAATTCAACACGCTTTGTTTTCTTCCGACTTTTGTCCAAAACTGATATCAAAGCATGAAAATCCGTGGGTCACACGAAGATAAAGGTTACGATCAGAAAATCCATAGGTGAACTTAGATGTGCTTTTCTGTTGCCACTGGTTTTTTGTGGAAAACTGGGAACAAATCGGATCAGTGTTAGATTTCTCCATCATCATGTGTAACATCACATGCGGCATAACCCTTCGAAGTTTTGTTGTTTTTTCCCTGATTTGTTTTTTGTTGCGTAACCGTTTTTACAGTGAGATACATTTTCAAATCCTCCTTGAATCAACATACGCGGTTACATACACCCGGAATATCCGCAATATCATCACTGACAAATAGTCCTTTTGCACCCTGCGGAAGAATATCCAATTTTGACTTATCTGTAAATAGCCTTATGATAGTTGGCAATCAGAATTTTTTTTACATCAGTCAGAATTTGGTGTCCAAACAGCGATGAAAAAATTCTCATGGACAAGTATTATATAAGTAACAATACAAGCATTCTATGAAAAAGTCGGATTTGGATGTAGGGTGTTTAGAAATCCACAAACATACTTATCACATGTGCTTATCTGACTTAAGGGGTGGATTATATTCCTGATAGTAACATGATATTGCAAACTGTTTACACGATGTTTGCTGATTTCTAAATATGGAGAATTAGTCAGTAAAGATGTGTGAATTTCCAGGTGTGTACGCGGTTACCATAGCTACAGTTCGTACCACTTGGAAACAGTTTACACGGTGAAAAAAGCCTCCGTATTGTTCGCAGTAAATAGCCACACACACAAACCTCGTCACAGATCCCATGCTGGATATTTTCGGGTTGAGTTTATGTTTGCGTTTGAGGTACCGTTTGAGTTACGTGAATTCACGAATGACAAATCATTACTTTTCGCTTGTCAGAAAAGTGATGATTTAGCATTCGTCACTATTGACATATTTGGTGTCAAAAATAATGATGATGGCTAAATCATTACTTTTCTGACATTTTGTAAATATTATTGTCATTGGTAAAAGTGATGATTTGTCATCCGTCACATTTGCGTAACTCAAAAGCTACCTCTAATGCAAACTCAAACTCAAGCTGAGCATTCACACATCCCATATGAACTGAAATGGATCGTGGATGTTGGAAAATATTGCATGTTGGTATCATGGTATAAAAATTTCATTCTCTCAAGCTATTTTGATTGTATACCAGTGCATATGTAACGCAAAGTTTTAAAGCCATTGTCGGAACAATTTTCGATTGCAATGGTTTTGATGGGTTTTCCGAAATGTTTTTAATGACTGAAGTTTGTTTAAGAACTTTCATTGGTGTCACGATTTATGCTGTCAATGATTTCCGTCGTTTCGACCTGAGCCTCCTCGCTTCAAACTCGCATAATGCAGCATATTTTTCTAAATTTTTGTCATTTCCGACGTCGTAGACGTTCACACCGAGCGTCAACGCTACCGTAAACGTAAAAAACACTACGTTGACGGGGAAATTGGCATGGCCGGAGAATCCGAAGGGAAGTTGAGACATTCATTACTGCAGCAAAGCCCTCATTATTTCCACTATTGATGTGGATTTTCGGAGTTTTCTGATTGAGAGGTTCTTCCTCCCTTGACAAAATCAAATGACCGTAAACGGCACAAAATCTTCCGAAGCTTTGCAAAACATTTCGAACTTTAGGGAGTCATTCAGATTTATTAGGGTTCATTCAGATTTATTAGGGGGTCTTTCAGATTTATTAGGGAGTCTTTCAGATTTATTAGGGGGTCACTGGTGTGGAGGAAGCTGCAGGCAGGCCTGCTGCTGCCTATGTCAACTGACTCCACACACATGCACACACACTGCAAGTTTTGGTGTGGAGGTGAAATGTCTGTCTGCTTCATGTATCAAAACAAAACTCTCTGAAGCAAAGTTTCAGAAATAATGAAGAATATTTCCACTCTGGCTTCAGCAAGACGAAATTCAAAAATTTTATATTAATATTTTTTCACATAATAATTTTTTTTCAAATGTTGTCATTTAATTGTAACGGAATTGAGAATCTTTGGAACACTCTACTCACTTGACTCAAACTGTGAACCGAGCTGAGAATTCCGAGCCATTTTAGTTGCCCTCTCCCTCTCGATGTGGATCCTTTCTAGCAGAGGTTGAGTTTGAGATACGACACACCAAAAAACATAATCGACAGTGAAATCGAGTATGTTTAAAAATATTCATTTTTTGTAACACACTCGATTTCACTATCGATTATCTTTTATGCTCTGATACTGCAGAATACATACTCAATAGTTAAATCAAGTATGTTATGAAAAATGAATATTTTTAAACATACTCGATTTAACTGTCGATTATGTTATTTTTGTCTATATCTCAACCTCAATCTCAAGCTAAACAAGAACGCGTCTCTATGTCTTGGGTGAACAACATTTCTGTGGGATTTGTCATGTGAGCAAACAAATTTAAAACCTCTAATTTTGACTAACTTTCTCATAACGTTTCTGATGGAAGCCTCAGATTAAATATTTAACATGTCAATCAGCGTTCAAGTATTGGTGATCGCCCCTGTGTTCTAAGTGCAGGTTTCCTGGGAGCGTCCACGCCCCTCCTTCAGGTGAGAGAGCCCTGTGTTCTAAGTGCAGGTTTCCTGGGAACGTCTGTGCCCCTCCTTCAGGTGAGAGAGCCCTGTGTTTTAAGTGCAGGTTTCCTGGGAACGTCCGTGCCCCTCCTTCAGGTGAGAGAGCAATGTGTTCGAAGTGCAGGTTTCATGGGAA
>JBCAUG010031398.1:0-10243 GCA_038406175.1 Haplosyllis leylae
CTCAGTCCAGACATGATGTCATCACTCTCATCACTGATTGGTTCACTCATACATCACCCCACTCTGTCTAGACATTATGTCATTTGCATGTGACAACTTGGACCTAATTGGCTGGGCTACTCATCACGAGTGATCTTTGAGGAGATTTACTGTAAAATGCCCCAGGTGCACTGTGGAGCTCGATTTTCATGCGTCCGGTTGTTTTCCAAACATTCAAGTTTTCTCTCCTCAAGGTCAACTCGTGACAATCAGTTCACAATTTCATGACAATGATGATCCCACAAATAATCCTTTACACTGAAGCAAAACTGGCAGTTTTGCTGACAAAAATGAAAATACGAAAAAGAAGAAGAAACGTGGTTCCTCATTCTTCGTTCCATAAAAATTTGATCAGGTGTCACATCTTCAGCAGAGCATAAAACAGCAGAACAGATGAATATATTAAAATTCGAAAAAAATACTTTTTAAGTTGAACTTTTACGAAAATAATTTCTGACACTGGACAACTTGGAATTTATGAAGAAATCAGTGGTTTTTACATTTGACGCACATTTTATTTTAGATCTAAGATGTTACTTCAAGAATGAACTTAAGTTTTGATACAGAGCAAACGTCACCAGAAGTCCAAACCAGGGGTATCAGTGGCCCCACGAAAAGGATTTATAAATGTCCTCCAAAAATTGAAAAACCATTTTGAAACAAAATGAGCTAATATTCTTCATTTGACTAAGAAAATTGTTATCTTTGTTTAAATAACTAATAATTCAAATTATTCTTTAGGATTCTTCAAAACCGATACTTTATTTCCCACAGAAAAGAGTCAATTCTTAATTATTCCTATCGATATTTCCAGAGAAATAATTTCTAAAATTAAATCTCAAACAAATTTAAATTCCAATCAACACACAGAGCAAGAGATATTTTCTTCCACCAGAACATTAATCTCAACGCAGATGGAGACAGAGTTCTGTGACGAGTGTTGATTAAGCCGCAATTGTGAGCGATAATGAGCAGATAATCCACCATGTGTTGTATAACGATGCGTTAAGACCCTTTCACACTGAACAATTGCGAATGAGGTAGTCTGCAATTTTTTGCGACTTCGCTCATAAAATGAACAGAAAATTTTACTTTCTTAATTGTTTAGTGTGGATGGATCCGTAAGACATTATTCACACCAAGCGATTGCGATTGGGAAAGCAAAAAATATGTTCAGGCGAAATCGGAAGTAGTCTTTATGTTAACAATGATAACTAAGAGACGAATATCGCTTTTGCTTGTGTAATGACTCAATGTGAACTTACCCTCAGTAGATAATCCACGGTGCGTTGTATAATGAAGTGTTACTCGTCTTCCATTACTTCTTCCTGGGGGATCAACGCTCCTTATCCATCTACTTATATCATTTGAGGGATTCCCAATTGTATGGATGAGCAGTAATTGTTACAGAGATAAAACATCAATTTGAATGGAAAATGATTGTTTCTATTTCAGTTTTGTTCCCTTTGTGTTTTCGTATTGAGTTCAGTTTACAACTACTAGTTCCATCTCACTTCTAGGCTCCACAATGATGATGCGGATGTGCTGTTGACTTTTGGAAATTACTAAGGAATTAAACAGTACAAAACCAGTGTTTAGTTGATCTGGGATTACTGTTAGGTACCATTTTGGTGCGTATAGGATCCAGGGCAGGGAATGTGAAACCCTGGAGTATCAATGGTCCACTTCAAATTTTTGTTATTTGTCAAAAAATTCATTCACAGATAGGATTCATACAAATTATTATTGTCTTTTTAATTTCTGGTTCTTTACTTTTAGTACAATACTAGCATCTAATTCCTGATTAAGTTGCAAAAGTTAACTTTTTTTACAAAAATGGTCATTTTAGAGTTTGAATTTGTGCCCTAAAGAAAAATAAATTAATAAAAATGAAAACACAAACAGTACCTTAGCTTGAATCGGACCTGTGTCATAGCTCATGGCAGAATATTGACGTCAGGGAAACAAATGTTCCACTTTCTATCGACGTTGTTTTGATAAACGACATGAACTTATACGCTCAGACGATAAACCATAATAAACCAATACATCAGATACATCCGATATATGTATGTCGAGCGCTTTTTGCGAGGAATTATTCCCACTTAGAGATAAGCGCAGAGAGGGATTCCCCAGACTTACTGTGGGTAATTGTTTTCCCTTCAATATTACATCTAGATAGAAAACATATCGAATCCATTCAGTTAAGTAACCGTTACTTTGTAGGTTGATTGATTAAAGAGCTAAGTAAGGTTAAGTGTAATTATTAAGTTTGATTTCTTCAACTGTTTGGGCAACAATGGGAACTACCTGAATAGATTTTTACCTTAATGGAGTAGAACATGAATTGGATTTAATTTTAGAATCCTCTCTGTTACCTGTCACTCTGTGGTCCAGTGGTATCATCTCTGTCTCTTACGCGAGAGACAGTGGGTTCAAATACAGTAATACTTTTTTATTTTTTTATTTTAGTGAAAACAATTAGGGAAAACTCCAATGTACAATTACAACTGTCATTGCTTACTGAAACAATTACGTTTAATCATAGCTCAACTGCACTATTGCAGATATTTTTCTTTTTAATTTGGCAAGATACAAGGTTGGCGCTTCCCCTTGAGGATTAAATAGGCCACCGTTAGCCAGAGTACACATTCAGTTGAATACATGAAAAAACAGATACATTGGATAATAG
This sequence comes from Haplosyllis leylae, assembly GCA_038406175.1. Lineage (NCBI taxonomy): Eukaryota > Metazoa > Annelida > Polychaeta > Phyllodocida > Syllidae > Haplosyllis > Haplosyllis leylae. The sequence goes on from JBCAUG010031398.1 coordinate 2,732, forward strand.
TTTGTTTACGTAAGATTAGCTCAGGGAAATGATTTTGTACAATAATTTGTTGTGAAGAATTGATGGAATTTCTCGTTCAATGATGACCTTTTGAGATACCCTAGTTTCTCGAAAACGAAAGGAATTTCACAGAGCTACAAGAAGCAATATTGGAAATGTTGACAATAAATCCTCCCAGGTTAGTGGAAAGGTAATACATTTGAAAATAAGTAGCCCACAAACATAGGGAAATTTTCTGGGTGACATTACTGGATAAAGTGAGGTCGCGTAACCATGTAAATATAATGCGTATCATCTCTTGATTTAAAGTTGCCACTTTAATCCATATATGGTCACGCAAAAAATCTATGTCTTCAATACATCATCTTTATTGTCTGCAGCCCATTTGATAATCCCACAGAGATACTACATGTATTTGTCCGTGTGTATTTATAAGAGGCAGTCAGCAACGCTATTGTTGCCAATTCAATCAACTTGAAAGCTCAACAAACTAAAGAGTCTGCGTATGAAACTTTAGAGAATATCACATGATACATACAAAATGTCAAAATGCAAGAAAAAGATCAAATGTGTTTGGTTGACGGTCGAAACGTTTTAATAATTTGAACCAAAAAATTAAAATAAAGGAAATATATCAAAGCATCAAATTAAAAAGTTTCCCCAATTTTACGCGAAACCAGAAGGTACAGTCAAGTACGGAAATGCAGTCCATTCAATATGTTTTTTCAAAATGAATCACTTTCGCCTAATTAGACAAAATATCATAATGTGTAAGAATTACACAGAGGTGACTCGCAGAATAAAAATTAGCGGAATAAAAATCAGTGGAATAAAAAGCAGAATAAAAATCAGGGGAATAGAAAGTGATGGGGACCCTGAAGTGTAAGTGCAAAAAGATCATAGTGGAATAACAAATGGTGTGGGGGCACCACAAGTGCAAGTGCAAAAAGATCACAGCAGAATAAAAAGTGGAATAAAAATCAGCAGAATCAAAAGTGGTGGGGACCCTGAAGTGTAAGTACAAAAAGGTCATGGTAGAATAAAAATTGGTGGGGGGCACCACAGTGCAAGTACAAAGAGGTCACAGCAGAATCAAAAGCAGAATAAAATCAGCAGAATAAAAAATGGTGGAGACCTTCAGACCTCAGACATGAGGTGGTGGGGATCCTCAAAGTGTAAGTGCAAAAAGGTCACAGTGGTATAAAAAGTGGAATAAAAACTAGCAGAATAAAATCAGTGGAATAAAAAATGGTGAGGACAATCAGACCTCAGACATGAGGTGGTGGGGACCCTCAAAGTGTAAGTGCAAAAAGGTCACAGCAGAATAAAAAGGGGAATAAAAACCAGAGGAATCAAAAGTGGTGGGGACCCTTAGACCTCAGACATGAGGCGGTGGGGACCCTTAAAGTGTAAGTGCAAAAAGGTCACAGCAGAATAAGAAGTGGAATAAAGAGTGGAATAAAAATCAGTGGAATAAAAAGTGGTGGGGATGGTGAAGTGTAAATGCAAAAAGGTCCACTGATTTTTACCCACTTTTTATTCCACTGTGACCTTTTTGCACTTGCACTTACGGTGCCCCTACACCATTTGTTATTCCACTATGACCTTTTTGCACTTATACTTGAAGGTCCCCGCCACTTTTTATTCTGCTTTTTTATTCCACATTTTTATTCCTCTGTGACTTTTTTGCACTTACAACAGACTGGGGGTCCCCGTCACCTAGCAACACCAATAGTAATATTCTCAACATTCCGAACCTCGATTCCAACCAATACCAATGCTCCCTTCCACCAACCACAAAAATCCCACTTTTGGCACTAGTTTTTGTTCCGCTCCCCGATTTTAGCCACTTAGGTAACTCTGGCGAGTCATGAATTAGATAAAACCACTGGCGCATGAGTTACTATCTTTTTAAAGCTCCCCACAACCACAAATGTGTCTGTAGTGTAATGTTAAAGACATTCAGTAAATCTGGGGCTCAAGTCCCCCCTTCAGCTCAAAATTATTTTTGTCTAATTCATTTAATTAGACGAAATAATTTTTAAAAAAAAAACCACTCGAATATGTACTCCAATCCAATCAAATTGGCCATTTCCTGTAGATAACAGGTGTCAGTGGAAGTTATCTTCTCTAACATGACTTGTATTTAAGGTGCAATAAATAATGCAATCAAAAATAACACACCAAAAGCTCAACCCAGAGAGATGAGAAAGAGGAAATAGGCAGCAGCTCTGATGTGTAATTATCATCGGCACTGTAGGTAATGTACACCTGTTACTATGACACTGCTGTCCCTGCGTTCTACAATAGACGCCATTCATTTGACGCCCGATTAACCGTTTTGTACCTGAGGGACGCGTAGTACACACTTCACCTGCTTCATGAAGGTAACGTCTGAGTACAAATCAATCAGACAGCGGTGACAGTATAAGAATCAAATGTGTTATCTATTTACTTCTGTACTACAGAAACTGTTCAGGAAAATAAGACTGAATATCTGGATTTTTGGAAATTTTGTTTCACTTCACGGTACTTTAAGGTCAGCTCCATTAAAGGGAATGGCTGACCAGCCACGTGATATTTACACCTTTTTCAATTTTCTGTTATTCATGGAAATTTTAGCCCTTGTATCTGGTATTTCATTACATGTGTAAATAACCTAAAAGGCAACTTGTAGAACATAACGTGACCTAGATTGTGTTGTTGACTGCAGGTAAACACATAACACGGACATTAACTTGCCTTTAATTGTCGCACAAAAGATCACTTAATGCCTTAAACTTTCTTCTTCCATTTGTTTCTATTGCTCTTTTTATTGATGTCATTTACCTAATTTCATCTTTTTTCCATTTCATTTTTGTGATGAAGTTGAGATGTTTCACGCAAACAAATCGTAAAGAAAATTGAGTTTTGACTATTTTGAATTCAAAATTAGACTGATTAGACTAGACCTTCCATTGCAAGAACAAATATCACTGTACTCAAACTCAAACTCAAAACCTGATACTCAGTCAGGAGTCCAAGCCATTACACTAAAGAGCCAGTTGCTAGTGGGAGACACAGAAAAGCTCTCAATCGAGTTTTCCCTAAATGTTTTGACTGAATTCAGCGGATTCAGTGACAAAACTAGTATAATTTTAAGAAAGGATTGGTGTATTTGAACCTGCCATCTCTTGTGTAAGAAACCATCACTCTACCTCACCACCAGAAAGGCAAAGGTAACAGAGAGTGAATTTAGGGGAAAATCCCATAGCCAATTGAATTTACCTACTTTGACTAATTACAAGAGTCTTACACAACAAAACAGGGAAAATGTTATGTGTTTCAACCTGCAGGTATCAATGCGAGTTCCAATATGCACATTTAGCTTTGAAGTAAAAGTTCGAGATATTAGGTGATCCTCTGAGATGCAATATTGACCATCTCTGTACAGGAATACAACATCATTATGTCACGTTGTAAGATGGCGTCATTTTATTCGAGAGCTTGGAAACTGTTGCCATGCAGGATTGCTTTATTTTCCGTTGCTCATAAAATTTTTGAAAATATTTTATTATTTAGGTGAGACTAACATAGTGCAGTTTTTCAAAGAATTTGTGTATTTTCCTAGATTCAGTAAGAAGCGGTTGTGTTGTATCTGAATGTTCTATATTCTCCACAAAGTCGAGTTTTTCATGATAAGATAATATTTACATTTTAAGGCTGCATTTACATCGAGGGGTTTCAAAAACTTTCAGCAAAAAGTTGCCTTTGGTGGGGATTGAGCCTCCACAATTCTGGCAGAATGATCTATTTTACGGAAAATTCGACTGACCATCACTCGATCTAAGGTTGCCACAGAGACATGTGCTACTTGGCAGACCTTTAACTGAAGTTTGTTTCATGCCCCATTTTACATTTTGGACTTTGAACATTTCCAGAATCATTATGGCATGTCTGATGTAAATTCTGTCTTAAAATGTAAAATTTGATCTCATCGCAAAAACACTTTTAGATATTTGTAGGCAAGCTATTGTCTCAATTCTTAAAACTCTGTTCTATTGTTCCAGCAAAGAAACAGAATGCGTTTCTGTATTTCGCTGTCCAGCATGAAAATTTTACGGACGAATGGGTCGGACATTTACGCAGCATTGTTGGCGGAAGAAAATGATCCAAAACCTTTCATAGCAGTGCCGTGCCCCATTCTATTACAATGCGATTGTTATAAGGGAAGATGTCTTTAATATTGCCATGTTTCCAATTAGACAAATTTATATTGCGAAAGATAAGGATGATTTATCCTATCCCATAAAGTACAACCGTTTGATCATTCCCGAGAAAGCTGCTTCTGGATCTATTACAAATAATCACCAATAAGCATCCTTGTCCCGTACTCATGAGATAGAAGAGTATCATAGTCGGCTGAAAAATGACCATGAATAACTCACAATGTTCCTTGATAGAAAAGACATACGTGGTCACAATTCTAAGCCCACTCTTTGCCACAGTGTATGGATAACCCTTTCAGCAGCACGCACTCTGGGCAAAGGTCTCTTTCACTTTGTTTGTAACTTTGGTGTGATCTCTGTGTAGTGACAAGTAATTTATCTTCAAAACATGACTGACGTCATAGCTGGCCATTGTACATGAGTGATAATCTGACATCAAAGGTAAGTAGCAAATACATAATGCAGTGCCATATTTCAGAGACACACCGCGGATTCGGACTTTCAAATGACCAACAGCGCGTTTCACAAAGCCAAGGGTTTCACGGCTTCACGCCCTCCATTGATGGCTGTGTTCAATTCCAATGGAATAATACCAGGAAACAATGGAATATTATCAGGCAAAGCCGTGAAACCATGACCCCTTGGCTTCGTGAATAAGTTTTTTTTGTTTACTTTTTACTGAGTATGTGCATAGGTTACTTCCTGTTCTGAGATCCATATTATAGAAACTTTTTAAAGAGGTTTTACTAGTCAGATGGTCAGATATTCAGGTCAGACTGAAAGTAATCACTAAGACAACATGACTGGATGTCACAGTCCAAAGACTTTTTCAATTTTCTTGCTTGCATCTGTGAAATATTTCCAAAACTGACATGGTACACTTAGTTAACACCCACCTGTCAAGATAGAATTTACAAATTAAGTTCCTTTCATGTGTTCCATAAGTGAGTCATCTAATCACTTATTGTTCATGTGACCTACATACAAATGTCTACATGGTACACAAGGTTCCTTTTCAGTCACTTAAATCATGGTATTTCTTTCAAAACAAAAAATGAAATTGAGGCATGATACCATGAAGAGTCAATGCAAAGCAAAGTTACATAACAATCTCATGCTGTTTCTCAAACCTCACAGACACATACTTCTCTGTCTTATGTAGAATGGTAGTTTTATGCAAAGTTACTCCAGATGTCAAAGGTCTAATTAGTTTGATCTAGAAATTTTGAGACTAACTAGTCACTTAAGTGGGTCTTCTAAGGATTGAAATATTTTAATTGGTCTGATCTGATATTTGGCACAAATGAGAGAGTTTTCCAACAAACTTTCTTTCTTACAGTGGCACAGGAGAGTGGTCCTACTATCTCTCAAGTACAATTAAAATGAGAAATTGATAGTTTGTCATGCATTATTCTAAGCATAGATCTTCAAATCCAACAGCTAAAAAAACAAATGATTTCTTGGAAAATTCTTCAGTTCTTGACAACTTCACCTATCATCACTCACAGACCCCATGAAACCTCTCATTTGGCATTAACTATTTTAATTTTTGTAGCAAAGAGGAAGCCAATTCCAAAAATACTTATTGGTGAAAATAAATGCCCCTGACTGCATGAGTCACTTTTTAAGGATGTGCCCTGTCCCACAGTAGAAATAAGACTTGAACCCAAATCCAGGTGACACACCTGAATGGCCTGAATTTAAGTCTCATATAAATTTTCTAGTCACTGACAAGTAAACATTGCACAATTAGTCACTGGAAAGTCCGAATCCGTGGTGTGAGAGGTCGATCGAGCAATTTGGTCAGAGAGAAACATTCACCTTCTGATATCATCCAGGTCTTGGGCCTTGATTTCCACTTGTAACAAAGGTAAAGCTGTAAACGAATATGAGTTGTCTACATCAGATATAAAGGTTCTCTTTTCAACTAAAACAAATGTAAGCTTCCTTTGACAAGGCTGTTTTAACAACGTTCCTAACGTACGAGACAGACCAAATTGCACTCGTTTGAGTTTTCCCTAAATAGAGATGCATTTTGTAGATTCTACCGAATGACAACAAAAACAAAAAAATATCCAGCAGCAAAATGTCACCACCAGTGAAATTGAATCCAATTTCCTGGAAGTCTCGAGATTTTCAGATGCTTATGTAGTCATGCTCTATTGATTCCAAAATTCTCTAAGTCAAAGAATCAATAGAGCATGACTATGTAAGAATCTAAAGGTCTTAAGACTCCAGTAAATAAGGAATTAGCTCAGACAGTAGCATGTGGGTATTAAAATCTGAGGTCCTGGGCTCAATTTCCGCCGAGGTGCAAAATATTTGAGTTTTCCTTAAATGTTTTCACTGAATTCGCTGAATTCAGTGACAAAAAAATTAAAAATCAAAGATGATGGTTGTGGGATTTGAACCCTTGATCTCCTGTGTAGGAGACGCAGATGATACCACAGAGACACAGATACCATTGGAGATCCTTATACTGAAACCAATTCATGCTTCAGTGCTTTCTCTGAATTCGCTGAATTCACTGAATTCAATGAAAGTTCTGCTCCATTCAGGGAAAACCCCAATGTTACTGGATTGTTTTTTGTCTTCTCGACAGAATGCTTTTCTATTTAGGGAAAACTCGAGTAGAAATCAACACTTGAGTAAAATAGTTGTCACAAAGTGGATCAATTTCTGAAAACTCGTTTTGCATAAAAACTTGTTCGAAAACGTGGCGAAACATAGTGACATTTACTTGTTGTTCTCAAACACAATGGTTTTTCGTCTATTCGTCTGTCTGATGAAAAGTACAAGAGATTCAAATTACTGAGGCAAATATCAGAAACTGGTCTACATTTCTTTTTTCGTCTATGATATTTGCAGCTTTATGCAATGGATATGTTCAGTGATTATGGAAATTATAGTTAATGTACTCTATTTGTAGCTACGTTTTACTTGTTTAAGTAACAGGTATCAATTTTTTGTCAAATTTCATTTTGTACCATAATTGATATATTTATGATATTTGAAGGTAGAATTTGAGTGATTAAAAAAAAAGATTTTTCTTTGGGACCTTGTTACTTAAGTAACAGGTGTCAAATTTCATTTTGTACCATAATTGATCTATTTATGATATTTGAAGGTAGAATTTGAGTGATTAAAAAAATTTTTTTTCTTGGGACCTTGTTACTTAACCCTTTTCCAGCCAGAGGTTTTGTAAACAGTGTATCGTCCTCACCCACATGTTTCTCTATAATGCAAGAAATAATTTACAGAATCATGTAAAACTTCACAGAATGGTTGGAAACAAACTAACCAA
>JBCAUG010031409.1:0-10243 GCA_038406175.1 Haplosyllis leylae
TCTCTATGTCCTTCTCTGTGCCCTTCCGTGTCGCTCCATGTGCATCTCTTTGCCCCTCTGCGCCTCTCCGTGCCTCTCCACACCCCTCTCCATGCCTCTCTCCGTGCCTCCCCATGCCCCTCATTGCCTCTCTGTACCCCTCTCTGTGCCTCTCTGTACCCCTCTCCGTGCCTCTCCATGCCCCTCTCCGTGCCCCTCTATGTGCCTCTCTGTGCCCCTCTGTGCCTCTCTGTGCCCCTCCACGTCTCTCCATGCCCCTCCATGCCCTCTCCGCCCCTCTCCACACCCCTCTCTGCCCCTCTCCGCAACTCTCTGCACTTCTCCATGCCCCTCTTTAAGCCTCTCCGCACCCCTCCACACCTATCTGTATCCCTCCACGCCTCTCCATGCCCCTCTCTGCACCCCTCTGCACCTCTCTGTGTGCCTCTCCATGCCCCTCTCCATGCCTCTCCGTGCCCCTCTGTGTCTCTCTGTGCCCCTCTCTGTGCCCCTCTGTGCCCCTCTCTGCACCCCTCTCTGCACCTCTATTTGCCCCTCTCTGCACCCCTCTCCGCCTCTCTGCGCCCCTCTCCGTGCCCCTTTCCGTGCCCCTTTCCGTGCCTCTCTGTGCCCCACTTTGTGCCTCTCTCCGTGCCTCTCCGTGCCCCTCTCTGCCTCTCTGTGCCCCTCTGTGCCTTTCTGTGCCCCTCTGTGCCCTTCCGCACCTCTCTGCATCCCTCCATGCCCCTCTCCGTGCCTCTCCGTGCCCCTCTCTGCACCCCTCTGTGCCTCTCCGCACCCCTCCGTTCCTCTCTGCACCCCTCTCTGTGCCTCTCTGTGCCCCTCTCTGTGCATCTCTGTGCTCCTCCATGCCTCTCCGCACCCCTCTGCACCTCTCCACACCTCTGCACACCCCTCCGTGCCTCTCTGCGTCCCTCCGTGCCTCTCTGTGCCCTATATGTAAGCATTCTGATTGGTTGGGCTCCCCACCACAGCCAATCAGAGTATTGACATGTAGGTCATTAATTAACATAAAACCCTGATTTTTTCCCCACCACCCTCTTAAGAAAGTATCCGCGCCCCCAGTTTACATGAAATAGCTGACTCTAACGAGCCAGCAATAACTCAGCATGATAAATTTAAAGAGGTTGAATATTATTTCACAGAAGTGAAAGTTCCTCAGAAAGTAATCAGATGACCAAATATGACTCATATTTTGACCTACTGAAATTTTTAAAACATATATAAAAGAACTAAAATCCTCTGTTTCAATGCACAGTAATCAGTAAAACATTTTTATATGGTCTCCAAATTTCCCCCAGAGGTTTTCACATGATTCCCTGTAATGGATATTTTAGTCCTATAAATTATGTGATTTGAGATGTGACATTTGGTCTGAGGTTGACGTTAAGTTGCATGTGAAAACCAAATATGGTCACCAGAATGCACAAAATTTCAGCAATTTAAAGAATTAAAGGTTAAAGTTACATAGAATCACCTCCTGAAATACATTTTAGCTTTGCTTGAGCAGTGACGCGAATAATAAAAATATGCAAAAAAATACACATGAACTTCTTAAAGTTTAACTGTCTTACAATTAACTGATGGTGTGAAAAGCATTTACCAAAAGACGGTGTCCTCTCACAACTGCATGAACATTTTCAATATTTTATACCACATTGAAAAAGCCAAATCACTTACTTTTGAAGTCATATTTATATATTAATACTGGATGATGTTCACTGAAGGAACAGAAAGCTACAGCATGTTCATGAGGATGGAAGTCAACAGCTGAAACAGGGCTCTTGTAACCGAGGTCCGAGTACATGGCAACTCGATCTCCTGAAAATCACAGCATGGAAAATTAATTGTTCATTAAAATATTTATCGTTACAACATGTAAAGTATAGAAAGACCAAGAAGATTATTTCACTTCATATTACATTTTATAAAAAAAAAAGAAGAAAAATGACCATACCAGTTTCCGTGTTCCACATGTAAGCAGCCGCGTCTTCACTCCCAGCGATGACGAAAGACCCACAAGGAGTAATTGTGCTACGTAAATGTTCACGGAAGTTGAGAGCACCATGATAACGCTGCATCACTGCATATCTGTCAAAGAAAATAGCACTTTCAGATACAACCAGCTGCCCACAATTCAATTGTTATCGACATCCACGGTAACGTTAATGTTACTTATAATACTTATGAACAAGAACTTGAAACAGTTTATTGAGAAAACTTGCCTATGAGCTTCTCTAAGTCTACAATATTGGACAAAGGAAAATAACATCACGACAACAGGACATCACATCACCAAATTCAATTGCATGTTACTGTGTTGCATTTAATTGGATTATTTGTTTTATTAACTTACACTCTAAGATCCAACATGCGTAATGTGTTGTCCTTCGAGTGAACTAGAAGCCTCCTGCCATTTGGGTGTAGCTGAATATGATTTATAGCAGAACCCTGAAAAGTATGGTCACAATCAGTACTAGCAAACATAGATAAACTGTCTGTGTTGAAAGGAGTTGAACTTGGTTACTTACCGTAAATTCTGGATCACGAATCTCTCTATTGAAGGACCAATCCCGTAATATTCCTAAAATAGAAATCGAAAGTGTAAATTTAAAAGGTAAGTTGCGTTGGTAGCTCCGTTTCAAATTTACTGAAAGAAAATTCATTAAACCTTGTAAAATAATAATAGTGAATTAAAATGAATTAAGTATAGATAATATATTAAGTTAAGTCCGAAATAAAATGACGTATTTGCTCCCAGTGAAAAAAAAAAACATTCACAATCCGATGACAAGAGAAATCAGTAACATTTTATATTAATAGGAAATTGGAATCCAGATTATTTTAACTCGCTGTGCAGTGATGCACTATCATGAGCACCGAGGCCCCAAGAAATTTCATGAACGAGTAATAAAATTACGCGATGAGATTTTTGTAACAATGTCGTACAAATATATTCAGAAGCAGTCCTTGATGTGACATGATTTTCTTGACTTTTTGCAGGATTTGAGCACAAAGTTAATACTTTCACACAAAAAAAAACACAAGTCCTACCAGTTTACCATTTCTGTGTTAGTAGGTGATTTAAAAGCAAGATGCATGAACAGAAAAAAATCATTTAGCACCAGTTCATACCGCGTTATACTAGTTTCAGTTTGCACGAAATAAATTATTACGACACACCACACTGTTTATACTTGCCTCCTTTTGCGTCTAAACAAAAATCAAATTATCAAAATGAAGCAATGCATTGCCAAAAAGACCTCAAAATAGCGATAAAAAATATGTTTCGCCTACCAAGGATAAATACTACAAAAGTATGGCAGAAAGCAAAATTGAAAATGACATGATAAAGCAGTACCGTTCATAAAAAATCTATCAACATCATTATTGTTTTAGTTTAAGAATCCTGTACCTCTCTTTGATGGTTGATCAGTGACATACACGTTCCAAACTCGTATTTTTCCGACTCCATCGGCTGTGAACAACTTGGTTCCTTCATCATCGAAGCATAAGGAATTCACGTAGCTGCTGTGACCATCCAACTCTTGCATCAACTGAAACCATCCGTAAGACATTCAAATGAAAAATAAGAAAGTAGCTAATCCCCATTGTTTGTAACATGTTTTGCCTTCGAATAAGCAATGACCGCGCGTAGTCCCTTAGCATGAAACCAGAAGGGCATTAATTTTCTGGCCACTGAATCCCATTTTTTGTGGTGTAAATGCTTTGAAACCATGGTATTTTAGTTAATTTTCTACTAAACTAGTTTTATGATTTGATTGTTGGAGTGGGTCTGACGTATAACTCTCATTTTTGGGTAGAAATCGCAAGACTGACGTTAGATTCGTTTGACGGATTCTCGCCTGGTTGAACGAATACTCTAACACTGAGCCAACCTGACCGGCTTCTCAATTATAATTCTTCTACACATTTTACCTGAGCATTGCCACTGTCAGTTTGTAGGTTCCAGACTCTGACAAGAGAATCATAACTTCCAGTGACAACAATTTTCTGCACACGATTGTGAAACTTGGCGCAGTAAACAAAGGACGGATGGGGTAGAAGTTTCTCTGGATTACTTGACATAGTCTGAGCGTCCCAAAGTCTGTAGGTAAGACAATTAAGTGATTAAGTTTCTGGGAGGCATTGCTTTGATCTTCAAAGAAAAGCAGAATGTAAACTTCAAAAGACGTAATCGAATTATGGTTTGTGGAATTTTATAAAATCCTTCTGAGGTCATTCTGACCGATTTGTTCTACATAATTTTTTTAAGTATTCACAAACCTTGCCGTTCCATCTGACGAGGCAGTAAGAATTGACTGATCATCTTTTGACCAACATACATCATACACAATACCGTAATGACCATTCAGTCTACCCTTCACCTTTCCACTCGGAAACTAAATTAAAACAATCTGTGTAATTTAACCTCGTCCACTCTATACATTGAAATCATGATCTCGCAGGAACCATACCAAGTAGTACACAAATGAAAACCTTACCTCGTAAATAAAAACAGGGTACCCGTCAACGTCATGGGATCCGCATGCTACACTCCTGGAAAATTTAAATTTACAATTACACAGTAATCGTACATGCAAAATAATAATGTGTCCACTAATACATCACAGAAGGGTCCCTTACTTTCCGTCATGAGAAAACTTGACAACAAAACTTCCAAGTCGACCGGCAGGAAGCTTGAGGAAGGCTACGTTTGGTACCCGACACAACTGCCCAGGAAGACGAGACCATTCATTTGGGCTTCTTTTGTTAGATTGTCTGCGGAGAAAACAATGAATATTTTATATTTTGTACTGAACGTTGTTTGTGATTTGGCATTTTGTAGAATTAGAATTGAGAACGTATGAGATCATGTTATTGTCCGCAGAACAACTTACCTTTTACTAGCACCGAGATCTAAAGTCCGTTGCATCTCATCGTAAGACATCTTCCCTCTTTCCTGAAAAGCAAATAGGAATTTATTATTGTCTGCAGCCTCTATGAATTGCCATATACACAGAGAATTTGAAGTTTTGCATATTTATGCCGAACCTGTTGTGTTGCGAAAAATGATCTAGAAGAAGGTTGGACGGAACTTGGCGGCAAAATACTTTTAACTGTGATGTACAGTGTGGACGGATACGGCAGCCTCTGAGCACTCCGCCACCATTGAAATATCTACAAGTTGTAAAGAAATGTCAGTTTAGTATTAAAATACAGATTATAATTTGAAACTCTTGGACTCTTAATAACATCCTAGAACATTTGAAAACATGTACAAAAGTACTCACCTCAATTTGGTCGCCTTTCGGCCGGAATCTCACCGGAGGTTGATACAACTGTAACCGGACTTTTTTGTCTGAGTTAGGAACTCCTGTAGCACCAACAACCTGCAAGTTGTTACATTGTTACGAGTTGTGCACCAAACAGGTACAAATGTCTAGCTATTTCATCAACACCAAATGCAAATGTACGTTTCAAATGTGATGGTGCTGAAATATTCCAAGTTGGTACAATTTGTAGAAATATTGGCTTTTGTACAAATTGTCAGAATAACGTACCCTGAGGAAAGCCCACGCTATTCTGTGCCAACCGCCTTCTTGCTTCACAAGGTTGTACTTTCTGCTGGCACTTCGCATACTCACAAAGTCTAACAACTATGTAAACAGTTAAATTTAGCGCTGGTTTATTTCAGAAATAGTTTGCTAACGTCATATTGTATTTCAAGTTGGGTACAGCCTTTCACAATATCAGATGAAATTGTGGAATATTTGTCCAAAAAAATATGGTTACCTCAAAGAAAACGATAACTTTTGGTTCTTCATGCATGATGTAATTAAAGTTTTCGAAGAAAACAATCATCTCCTCCCAAATAGGTACCGTTGATCTGTAACATACACGCAAAACTATGAAAAAGTACAAGTCCATGCAGTTGTTACAAATCAATATTTAGCAAATATCAAGAGGTGAACGAGTTTTGCATGCCGGTCCGTTTGCATATTATCCAAGCAAATTTTATGTCATCCTAGAGCCCCTCTGTAGCCTGCCCTATCCCCCCCCCACTCCCACATAGCCTTCCTCCCTGCACACCCTTCTGTTCCCGTTCATGCACCCCAGCAGCATTCTAATTGGTTAATGGTCCCAGTACAGCCAATTAGATTATTGCCATTTAATAACCTAATTTATGTAAAATTCAGACTTTCCCCCAAGACCCTCTTAAAAAAGTATCCACACACCCAGAACAGATGAAATGGCTGACTCTTAACGATCCAGCAATAATACTATTATGTTCTGAAAACGTTAAAAGTTGTAATGGTAAGGTTCTGTTGGATGTCTTCCTTACTTGTGTTGCTTGAAATCAAAGGGCTGTGTCATAATGGGAAGAATGTAGTCAACGTTTTCGTTTTCATTTTCATACACAGAGGCAACAATTCGAGATCTGCAAAAAAATGAAACACAAAGAAGTTTTTAGCGAACACTTGTATCTGGATTACTTCACGTTAGTGCCGCATCCATTATTATCAGAAGTAAAATGATTAGGACTGTGAGAAATAAGCAAGGTATTCTTACTTGTTTTGTTTCTTTACATATGTCCCAGTCTCCGCATCAATAAAAGAAACTCTGACGAGTGGATGAGCGGTGTAGAAATCCGTCTTGAGTTTATCAGTTCTGTGCACAGTTACACCTATCACCCTTCCGTCATCAGGAATTATCTTTGGAGGACTTTCTTCTTCAGCAGCTGCGGCACCTTCTTCGCTCACTGCTTCGCCATCTGCTTCTGGCAATGTATTGAGTATTTGTTATACCCATTTAAACACTCTATAATACACGTCCCTTGAATGCAAATAAAATTCTATTTCAATCAAAAGATCTTTGGTAATCAGCACCTTTCACTTTCTTTTTGCGTTTGCGTTTCTTTTTTACTTTCGGTTTGCGATCGTCATCAAGATCTGGATACATGACATCTTCCGATTGATCTAAGTCATCTCCGCTTCTTTCTAAAACTTCATCGCTTAAAGCCTACAATACATACAGTACATGCTGCAATCATAAAATGTGAGTAACGTGAATGAATCAATATCAGTTCATGTTCAAACACATTTATTTGCCCATAATGACATTTCTTGAAGTTCTCACTCTTACCCCGTCTTTGTCGGTTTCTTCCAGGTGTTTCTTCTTTTTCTTCCGCACTTTTTTCTGGGTCGGTGTGTTTCCCGGAGTTTCTGATTCATCAGGGTTCGGCGACTGTGGGGGTGACTTTAGAGAGGATGATCGTTGGGAGTCATTTTCATTGGTTCGCTTGGTTCTACTTGGCAATGACTTCTTCTTCACTTTCTTTTCTGATGTCGCGAGTTCAGATATAGATGTATCCCTTCAAATTTCAATTATCGTGAGAATATCTCGAGATATAAATAGAATACTGAGGTTATTTATTAATTGCGAGGACCAATGAAAATATTTTTTAAAAATGACCAGAACCATACATACTTGTTAATACTTTCATAATCGTCGATAAGAAGAGATTTCTTTGTGGATTTTTTGCCTTTCCCCTTTCCTTTACTTTTATTTTCTGTCTCATTTTCAAATGCCAAATTATCTTTACCTGTAAACACATGAAAGGAAACTTATACTGAAGCGGCAATATTTACTTTGTGGAAATTTTCTGGTTGACAGATACTGAGGAGCGCTTTCCCATATCATGTTAGCAGAATATACTGGAAAAATATCTTTTGTAGTAAATGGGAAAGTGCAACCTGTAATAAATTTAAATGTTTATGTGGGATGAAAGTACCACGATTTTTATGATCCCTGTACTTGATAGCTTTAACTCATTATGTTTTGTTGTTTTTGAAAGGTGGTTGACATTTAAAGATTAAAGACGACATAACTTTCTTGAACCTATTCGAAAGGAAGTATATCTTACTGTTATATCGGTTTTGAAAACAATTATATCAAATATGCTGAAAACGCAACATTTTATAACACTATTTAGAGGAATAAAGCCATGCCTGAATGTTTGAACAAAGGGAAACTTGGAGCAACAAATAACATTCCAAAGCAAATAATCCCTTTTGAGAAGCTCTCCCACAGAAGTGATACAATAGGTAGAGAGTGAGACACGCAACAGAGGACAATCAATAACTGCAGCTGCGCAGTTCTGTTGAAGAGAATCAATCACTGCGGGAGCTGGCTTCTGGAGGTTAGTGAGCTGCACCAACTGAAAATGCCTGGGAATCTTACAAGGCACCTAAAGGGACTGCATAAATCTGCAGGATGACTGCTTTAACCGCTTCGCTTGTTGAAAATGTCACCTTTTAACAATTCAACACTGTAACATTCTTTGTGAACCGCATAATGTCTCAATCCTAACGAGGTAAGTCGAAATAATCTCTCATTGACTATTCAATTCGAAACTGAGAAGTCCGAGGGAGTAATGAAGATTAAAAATGTCATTTTCTTTTAGTTCACTTCCTGAAATACCACTAGATCTACCCTAAAGTTCGTATAAATTTACATTTTTCCTTTCAGGTCACACATCATACACACGATGTTGTACTTGTTCTTTCTCTGCGGTCTCACCGAGACATCGGGACAAATGAACTCGAGATTACCGAACTACAGTGAACGAGACATACTGTGAGTACTGCGATTCCATTATCCGTCGTAAATAAATTGAGATATTTTTAACCGCGGTTATACGTCGATATATTCCATGACCCTAATTGACGGTAAAAAGGATTTAACATAAACTGGAAATCTATAGTAGCCATGTAGTGCACAGAGTGAGAATACATTATAAAATTATACACAGGCCATGATTTCCATTTATATTTGGAAATTCATTAAAAATAAAAATAAATAGACGTATCGTCTATTTCAAATTAGGAATACCAATAGCCTTCTGGCAACGTCTATATGGAGGTTTTTTATTAAAGGCATGTTGAGTTTGGTAAAATATTAAATGTAGATAACAATATCAACCAATGGTCTACGTCATGTTTCGTGAACACAATCGTGACATTATTTCAAACTCAACGTTTGGTATAATTATCTTCACTGGTTAGATTAGAAATGCCTTGATGTTAAACATGCAATGTTTTGGTACTTCTTTCACGAAAATATTTAAGAACCGAGTTTTGCCTTTTGGGGGGGGGGGGATCACTGCTACTCGTGTCTTTTGTTGTCTAACCTGGTTTTTAGCGGTATCTGTTAATCTACTGTAACACACTGTGTCACCAATGCACCGACTGACACGCACGCATTGATCCTCGAACTCATTTTTGGGGTTATTTTGAGTTCACATTTTGTCTATTTGAAGCTGCAATGAGCTTCAAGCTCCAGATGAGTAGTTAGGGTAACATCCTCCTTGAGATACACACCCCACGATAACCAATAGAATATATATTTCAGTGGGCTTGGGATGTCGTACTGCTTGAACGGCTACATCCGTTGTCCTGACGGTTCATGTAAACTCAACAAACCGTTAGAACTGTGTCCAGGAGAGACGTGTGAACCGGAGATGGGATATTACTACAGACGCTGTAATGACGGCAAAAGGTATGACGTTCTTAAAATGATGTGGGTGGAGTAGGCGGAGGAACAGCTCTTGTATTGTTGAAGAAGTGCATTTTTCTTGCAATCTTACAAAACTTCCTTTTAAAATTTGTTTTCAATTTACAATTTTTACAATTACCGTACCTGATTTGATTTACTATTTTTCATATTTTTTGGGATATTTTTTTTCAATGTGTTGTAAAAACACTGTATTTAGAGTACAATATCACTTCCCACTTACTTTTACTGGGTCTGATAATTCTTTTTGGCCATAGGAGGGGCCATAGGCGGCCTGGAGAGCTGTCTAGAAGGACGTCTAGTCAAATACAACACACAATACACTGTGTCTAGTAACGTATATCTGACCCTTCCAAATCAAGCAAATATTGAAATTACATTTATGAAAAATTTACATTAATCACAAAAAATTCTGCCAAAATACTTAATTTAGTGACCGTTTAGTGCGCACGATGACAGTACATATTTTGGTGACCTTCTAAAAAGAGTGACCATAAATTTCAGGGTTCCCACTTTTTCCTCTGGCAAAATTCCCTGACTTTTCTAGTATTTCTTTCATTTTTCCCTGACTTTTATTAAATATTTTTACAGCTTCTATTCAATATATATTTTTTGGGTAATTGCATTACAGGTTAGCACTAAAATACCATTTTACAATACCCAGAAG
>JBCAUG010031420.1:0-10243 GCA_038406175.1 Haplosyllis leylae
CGTGTATGCGCACTGCTCCCCTCCACCTTCCAAAAAAAGTGACCAAAAAACCGTCCGTCAACCACATAGGTAGCTCTAACGAGCCACCAATAAATAAAGTAACACCTTGTTGGTAAAATTCGGGGGATTTTTTCAAATAACTTTTGTGAATCATATTTATTGACGTAGATCTTTGTGCTGAAATATATTGTTTACAATTTGTTGCGAAATTTAATAAACGTAAAATTATTTGGACAAGCTATCCCATTCTTAAATAAAAAATCTCCCTTTACGTCAGCACAGAACAATCTTTTTATTTTTCCACCAGTTTGTATATCTCACCGATTGGATTTTTTTAAAAAAATTTCTTTTGATAGTTCTGATTTCATTTTCAATTTAGAAGTCATTCTACAGCTATAGACCGCCCTCTTTCTACCCACGCTTTCGAATTTCCGTTCTTGATTCTGTCTCTCTCCAGTACCTTTATTGGTTCTCTTTCAGTTGACATTTTTATTGTAGTTTTAAAATTTAAAACATTGAAGAAATTCTTCAAAAAAAAAAACTATTATTAAATTCTTCATAAAGTCCTAACATTTTTCATTCGGGTCATTCTCTGAAAAATATAAAGATTTTCCGCGAAAGGCCTGATGATATAACGATTTTGTTACTTCAGTTCAACAACATTTTTCGCTCTAAATCAGCGGAGAAATTGTGCCATGCAATGTTGAACCCATGACCAGTCCACATAGCAGAGGAGCTTAAGGAATCACTCAACTATGTGTGAGGCTCCCGAAGGCAAAAACACTCGTGTGCGTTTTTTTTTCCAATAAAATCGATCGAGGTTTCACATAAAATGAATTTCCATTTAAACAGACTTGGCCTTTCACAACATGCATTATCAACCATAATGATTCAGCGATGCGCACATGCACATACATCTGCACTGCACGCATGTGCTGGTAATTTATCATTTAGAATTTTAAACAGTTCTGTGCGGGCTTCGCAATGTGCGGCATGAGGCTAAGAGCGACAGTTGAAATGTGACTCGAACCCCGCCGCCGCTGCTAAGTTGGGAACCCCGTCTAAGTATGTAAACCTGAGAGGGAGAGATCTTCACGAAATAGCCATGCATGAGTGGTTTTCCTTCAGAACCAGCCACGGGTGGGTGGTACGTATATTGAAGAAGCCTACACACACTATACTGTTCATGGTATGAGCAGAATTCCAAAGCTGACTAAGACGTTTGGGAGTTTTCGTTTTTACAGGAAACGGAGAGATTGTCTTAATCTGTCTCCGTTGACGTTCAGAAACACCACAGAAAAAAGAACATAGACCAGTATGGATTTGTGACAACATCGGAGGAACTTACCGTCTAGTCGTATTTACCGTGGAATTTTCACTTAAAGAGTTCCACCCTTTGTTAAACCTGTTTGATTGGCAAACAAGGGCAAAAGTGCAATACATTTCAACGAGTATAATATTAGAATATATTATACTTATTTTAGTGCTATCTCTTATTGTTGAGAGATTTTAACTGCAACAGACAATTCAAGTCAAAATGTCTGCCATTTTGGGATTACTCATTGGCTTTTTAGTCGCTATAGCAACAGTATCAGGTAAGATTTCGTATATTTTTTATTCGAGAAAAAAGTCATTTTAACTAAACATAAAAACTATTTAGTCCAAACTCCGAATGATTAATCATTTTTTACTATGGAAATTTAATGGATTGGAATCAGTTAAATTTTAATCGGTCCTGAAGACTGATTAAACCATTCGGAAAGTTAAGGTGGAAGGGAGGGACTGTCGGGGAAGTGAAATATTCTCATTACTGCAAATGAACACAAACACATGAGAGATGAGCGTCAAAAAGTGTAGCTGTCAAAGGAAGAATCGCAAATTATTAAAATATTTGTATAGTTTTTTTTGAAGTGAACCCATGGTTGGGTGGATTTCCCCTTAGCTGTCATGCATGCACGTACAGCGCTTTCCTGACAAATGGTTCTAAAACACGAAGACAAGATGATTATTTCTGGTTATTGAACTAAAAATGAGTCCAAATTGATGGTCGATGTCATACCAAAAATGGTATTTCTGCGAGACAGCCCTACATGGGTACTTTGTACTCCTCTGATGCTGTGCAGTGTAAATATTTACAATTGGAGACAGTCTGCTGAATGTGTTACTTAAAAGTCAGGGTAGAAGAATGATGGTGCCTCATGGGTCTCTTAAAATCGAAGAAATTTCATGATTTTATTATTGTCTGGCATCTTGTACAAGATGGCGGGCACATCGTGGTGGGGAAGAGATATTTTCGATACCATGATCTGGTAATTTTTTTTACGTCTTTACGCAAATGTGTGATCAGCAGCATGTGATATTTTACGCCCCCCCCCATCCCTCTGGGTCCAATTTCTTTTGTTTTCATGCAGTTTTCGGTAAAAATGTGGCGCCCCCACCTTGGGGATTGGCGCCCCTCGTTTGGGAAATTCTGGATCCGCCACTGGAGAAGATATCTTCAACCCGCAGTCATGGCGTTTTTCGTTTGACTCGGAATCAACTTGAGTCAGTATTTTTGGGTGTCACCCTGTAAGCATCGCTAAAAACCAAACCTTTTCAGTAACAGGATGTGTGTTACGGAACCATAAAACACGAACAACATGGTGAAGAATAAATTGCCGGTGTCATCTTGTATCAGCGATCAATTTGTCATAGTGTTTTCTGATCATATAGATCAAAATATCACTTTATACACGCCATAGGTACGCTATGATAGTAACACTGCAGTGATGGATCCAGGATTTCCCAGACGGGGGCGCCAACTTATTATTTGGCCAATTATTCCTGAAATCGCATGGAAATTAAAGAAATTGGACGCAGGGGACTCGCGTCCCTGGCATCCCCCTTAGATCCGCTAATGCACTGTCAAATTCATTGTTAAGAACTTTTGAATAACAATATCTGTCTTTACAAGGACAGGAAGGTTTTTACACTTCAGCTTCGAATACTTAAATAGGTGTAAAGTTTGCAAGTGTACAAATAACAACTAGAAAAAGTAGGTATTTTTACCTAAAAATTTAGATTATCTAGATTTCACTCAGCTAACTCATCAGTTTTGAATATGTTGTTAAATCATGAAAATACAATTTCTTCCTTATCTGCCTGAATTAATGGTAAAATGCGCGGAGACAAGGATCGCCTCAGCTGATAATTTGGGTAAAATATTTATGTTGATTCCATGTAGAGGGAATGACTCTTGTAACATTTTGCTGCAAAAGATCTTTAGCTCTGTTCCATAGAGACAGTGACAAAACTATTTCTCTTGAGAACACCCTCATTAATACCCAGATAACTCAGTGGGGATAAAGTCATCATAAGGGATTGTTCACACTGTATAGTTTGTTTCTGCTTGCAATGGGCTGCATAGGAGTTGGTGAAGTTGTCGCAGTCGCATAATGTGAACACTTCTATTGAGTCCTGTATGACCCATTTGTTGCAGTAAGGAGAATCGCAGTCGCAATCAGGAAAAAATGCATAGTGTGAATGAGTCTTAAATGTTGGACAATGTGAACCCCTTAAAGCAGGCGATAGGACCCATTACTTGTGTCAGTCATGGTCGCAGTTCTTGTCATCCCATGTGAACTGACCTGACAATGCTGGTGACAATGTCATTCGTTTAGAAACATTTTTCTGTGACACTGTCCCTGCAATGTGGACATCTTCACCTGTTTCTATGACACCCATTTTTTTCTGTTGCCATTGCTGTACCAATTAAGCACAGAACCCTTTTTATGAAGACATCAAAATGATTAAAATTATGCCATTGTTGTCACAGTGTGAGCGAGGTCTCAATGTAGGATACAATACCTGAAGAATCATGGCGCACCATGTTACAAGAGTAAATAAGGCAAAATAAATACCATGTGGTGTAGAGTAACGGAAGGTACGAACCAACAGTTTATGGCTTGTTCACACTGTACAATTTTTCTAATTGCAACTGCGATTCTTCTTATTGCAACACATGGGTTGTACAGGACTCAATGGAAGTGTTCACACTGTGCGACTACGAAAATATCACCACCTCCTATCTAGCCCATTATTAACAAAAACAAATCGCAGTCGCAATCAGAAAAAAACACACAGTGTAAATGAGCCTTAACTCTTTGATGTCAATGTAAAGTTCCCTGTTACGTTTCTACCGCACGAATTGATACTTTAAAAAAACTGAAAACAGTAAAAAGTCAAAAATATTCTAAGACACATAAAATTATTTGTGAATAAAAGTCACCTCTCGCGTATTTGCGAATGCATCATGATTGGAATTGAACCATCGCTTAAAGAAATGTTACGGGTTTTAAGAGATTTTTTTCCTTTGTCTGTGTTGACATTTTAGTGCCAGTTAAAATTGCCTGAAATTGAGGAAATAAAAAAAGTAATACCAACAGTCTGTAGGGTCTGAGATCATTTTGCTCTTGAGATCACCATTGATCACAAAGAAATCTCTACCAATTTCATGGCTTTGCATCAAAAGGAGTTTCAATGTCCTTAAAGAACTTAGTTGTTTTCGACTTTTCTTTCTTTATAAAATTTGATGACCTTAAAGGCATAAATTTCTTAGCAAAATTTTTACGAGTCTTTGTTCTATTTGAATAAAGGAAAATGCAGTAATAATGCAATTTAGAACTTAAAATATTAATGAACTTGCCTTATTTTACAATCATGATAGACTTTTTTTTTTGCTTAGGAGTTCAAAAAGGGAAAGTATAAACCGGAAGTACAAACCGGAAGCCGACAGGTTGACACAGTTCATGCTTACGCAATTGGGTAGTAACTTTGAACGACTCCCTTCTCTTACCATGTTTCCCTGAGTGATTGAATTAGTTTTTGTTTTTTGTTTGCATTTCACAGAAGGACCAGGGTTACAATTTAAACATTTACTTGTGCAAAAATAATTAGTTTACTTTGCTTCAAAATTTCTTTGAAGGGATTGTTGTTGGAATGTTTTTGATTTCATTCTTTTGTTGAAAAGCGGTTGTGTACAATACTGACAGAATTTATCATAACTTCTCATAAGTTAAGTTTGAAATGCGCACTCTACCGAACAAGAAGATTAGCGACACTTGCATAAGACAACGGCATGAGACATTTGAGACTGTTAAAGGGCAAATATTGCACGTTTTTCAGTGAATACATTTTGTGAAAGCTATCGGATCAAGTTCCAAAGCCCTTGAGTCTACATACCTGAGTACAGTTGTTAATTTCTACTGCATTGGTCAGGTACAAAGGCTTTTGTTTATTAAAAGAAAACTTAATTAATGTTCAAACAAGATATTAGACTTACATTGCAGAACACTTGGATTTCTCAACCAAGAATTTAAACAGCGTTTTTCATGCAAACGAGGGATTCACCCTGGCTTTGAAACCCAGGGCGGTCGTCACCAGAAGTCCAAAACAGGGGTATCAGTGGCCCCCAAAAAGGACTTGTGTCCTCCAAAAAATTTTAAAAAGAAGAATAATATAAATAACTAGTACGCAACAATCTGAGCCACTTTCAACTTTTCACCCCAGTTTACGGGGAACCTCATAGACAGTGTTTATCAAGAATATACCCCACGCTCTGAAAACTTCAAATAGACGTCGAGTCGTGTACATGGAGTTCCATGTAAATAAGACAACTACTGAGTCTATATGAAGTCACGAGACATGTAACAAATGCAAATTTACCACAGAAACAAAAACGGTGCTTTTATCTCCCCCTATTTTGACGTGGATATTTTCGGGTTGAGTTTGTGTTTGCGTTTGAGGTAGCGTTTGAGTCACGCGAATGTGACCAATGACAAATTGTCACTTTTACCAAAGACAATAATATTTACAAAATGTCTGAAAGTGATGATTCAGCCATCATCACTATCGACATTTTTGGCACGAAAATTGTCAATTGTCATTCCTCACTTCCGCGTAACTCAAAAGCTACCTCAAACATAAACACAAACTCAAGCTGAGCATTGAGACATTTTGACTATTTTGTAAAAGAAATTCTCAGAGATATCACGAAAAGATATCAAACGCATTGGCAGCAGAATTGCGGTTCTGCACTTCCTGTGAGTTGAGCTTGTTCAATTAAGGTGGGTAATTTCTTCGGTCGTTTCGTATGTGTACAAACACGTGAATATGAGATAATTAAATTGATTTTTTTTGCCTTGTGATTGAAGTTAGTGCAATTGCCAAGAAATGCATGTGCGGTTAAAATTAAGGTGGCTGTACGTTGATTTTGTCTTGTAAATATTTCAGGGAATCATTAAGTGCGTTTGTGTTTTGCAGTATTTAGACATATCCTAGCAAATACGTCCGACAGAAAATATTATGATTCAAATTAAGATTCTTTGATAGATTAAATATATTTTTACTGGCTCGTTAGAGTCAGTTTAGTGGTTAAGTCGAGGGACCCTTTAACATCCTGTCCCAAGCTTTTGGCAGTTTTATGATCAGTAGGCCTAATTTACGCTCCAGTCATTGGTTCGGATTTGTTTACACAGAATACTGCAATGACATCATTTAACGTTATGTCACAAGACAGTATTTGGACTATGTTCATGACGTCAGTTTTCTTTTTGTTCATTGAGGATAAAGGATTATCACACTGTAACTGCAACATAGGTAAAATGGATAAGATGGGTCTTTTATGAATGGTCAGAAAGACCATTTTTTCCAACGATTTTAAGGCTTGGTTACACATATCAGAAACGACAGCGAAAAGACTGCGAACTGAACATTCTGGACGGTTTCAAAGAAAAGTTTGTTTTCCGTCCTCAAACACTGTGAAATGGATGTTTTTCAGTTAACACTCCACTAGCATTACAGGCAACAAAACGCATGGCTTATGCGTGAGATAATAATAATAATAAAGGTTTATTGTCCATATGAAAAAATACATCTGTCGTTTGTTCGCTTATAGGCTTAACGCTTAGGATAATGGGTAGCCATTAAACTTTATTGTCGTCCACCTTAGTAGTTGGCTCCCTACTATTAAATGACAGGAAGAAAACGATGAAAAGATGACATATTTACAATGAATATAATAGAGGAGATGTTATATCCAGAAACATTCCTTTTTGTAATGATTTTACATCTAGAATTGCGTAACTTAAAACAAGTGAAATAATTTTAGACCTCGGTGTACTGCATAGTACACTGGGTCCCGCTTACAACGAGCACCCGCCTACAATGAACAGATATTTTTCTTGTGTGGAAATTCCTGTCATTGACACCAATGTTACAGAAGTTCGGTTATAACGAGTACCGTTTACAACGAGCTGAATTCTGTGAATATAACTGCTCGTTATAAGCGGGACCCAGTGTACTTGACGTTCGGTACTTTGTAAGTAAAGTACCCAGCATCATCTATACCGAGTTTAAACTGACCCGAATTTGAACTTTATTAATTCTACATTCCAAATAAGGAACAGTGTTCTGCATGTGGGTTTTCGTTGGCATACCTTGAAATATTTCTCCCTGGTGGTACCCAAATCTTGCTTGGAAAAAAAAACAAACAAAAGAAAATTTACAAATATTGAAGATGAGCAAGTTCATCCACCTTTAAGCGATGAGTTAACACATGTTCCCAATGGCGTGCTCAATTGAATATTCTTCATCCCATGAAAATCAATAGGAAATAAGGCTTCAGGCTCCAGAACGCATCGTCAACTTGAAAATTCCAACAAAATGTCGAAATATTCAATATGCAGCTGTTCCATCGCAATGCGCAGCTTTAAAAATATGGAAAATATGGCCTATTAGTCAGCATTGAGGGCGGAGGGCTGGACAGCTAGCAATTAGACATGTCATCAAACAAACATGCCCTTCACCTTTGAACGTCGACCCATCATGACCCCGTCTAAATACCTTAATAATGGAATGTCATACTAACCAAAACTTGTGTCGGAATATTTGGAGGTCAACTTAACCCAGATTAACTTAACTATTAAAAGACAAAAACATTTGCTAAAAACCGGACCTTGAATGAAGGATTTTAGAATTACACTGTTTCACCAATTAATTAGCAATCTTTATTTTTTCTGCTAACTTTTTGGCTGTCAATTTTATTTGTCTAATTTTTAGTAGAAAGAACGTACGATCCTTAAATTTCTAGGAGCAGTTTGATAATGAGGCATCAAGAAGTGTTAAATCTTTTTTTTTTGTTAAGGTGGCTCAGGTTTATTTTTTGTGATACCTACACGTACAGAGCTATTTTCCTTTTTCCATGCTGTGTAGAATTCAAATAATGCTTATTTGGGAAAGGTTTAAGAAATGTTTCAGAGTTTAGAAACTGAGGTGAAACATTTGCATGTACGTTGAAAAGACATTTATGAACAAAGAGAGAACATTCGATCAGCAAAAAAGTGGCGCATACTTTCAAATAGTCTTTAAAATCCTTCAAATTTACAAAAAACTACTGTTCCATACATACAGTTATAAAAATATTTGTTGTTTTCAAAAAATCCAATGAACATAGTTTGGAATTATCGACCTGAGAATCACCCTTATTCAACAAGTGTTATTTATGAATATATGAGTCATTCTATATCAAATAAAATGTTGTATAGTCAATGCAAAGAAGCAGGAAAAAAACCCTGTAAAATGTTCTTTCACTAATCTTAAGCTCAAATACTCTGCAACTAAAAACAAGGGAAAATTGCTATTAAATAAAAAAGTGAAGGGGTTTTAATGTCAATAGATCAAATCAATTGGTGTAGAATTATTAGCGCATATTGATTAGAAAGTAGATCGTGGAGAGCCTCGTGGTTTGTAAACCATCTGTTGATTCCCTATTGTCCCGTCATCTCTGCATCTAAAGCTATGTGGCGTGAATAATCCATGAAAATCAATCATCGGAATGTTAATCAAAGGGAGGTCATAGGTAGTATTCAAGTCTGTGTACGGACCACACTGCCTCTCAAAAAAGGGAGGAGGTCACAGGAAGTATTTAAGTCTGTGTACGGACCACACCACCTCTCATAAATCTTCCATAAAAATCTGAAAAAGAATGGTAAATGGTAAAATTATTACTGGGTTTTGGATCATTAAAATATGGTCCTCAAACAGTGGTGGATCTAAGGGGGGCGCCAGGGACACCCCCTCTGGACCAACATTTCTTCATTTTCATGCAGTTTTTAGGAAAAAAAGTGGTGAAATAGTAGGTTGGTGTGCCTCCCTTAGGGGTTGGCGCATCCCCCTCTGGGTAGATACTTGGTAAGTAACTGAAATTTAAACATACTGAGATTTAGGAAAAAATAGAATGCAATGTGAAATACAGGGTGCAAATATTTACATTTATTCTGACCCAACAGTTGTATTTCAGTTACTTACTGAACATTTAAGTAGGAGGACTATGCTTTTGTGATCTGACACCCTGTAAATTTTTCCCCATTGTACTTCTTACCTTGCTTTTAGAGAATTATTTTTTCAAGAGACAGCGATGGTCCGTACACATTCTTGAATACTCTCTGTGAAAGCCGTATTGCATTAGTGAAAGTATTGATTTCCTAGAAATAATGTGAATTGCCCAGCTGGCTGTATTACTATTGTTTAGTTTTGATTTATTCAAAATACCATATAACATATCTATTAAAAGATGTGTTACGCAAAGTCATATGCAATTTTCAACTAAAATTTGTTGAAACACAATTATGAAAAAACCAATATCCAACAGTGGAATCGATTTTACACTGGTAATTTAAATCAAATTTTGAAATGTAACTAAACAAGATAGGATAAGTTCAATCCTCCTTTTTGAAAAAAAATGAGTTGGACTGGTGAAACATATCCTTAAGGAGGCTTGCTTGAATTAGTGGCCACAAATGAGTTCTTTCACATTTTACAACATCCTGCAGTAGTGCATTCCATCACACAACAATACTATTTAATAGCAAAATTACTATTAAAAGCCAATAGTATGAAACTTTGTCTGGTGACATATATCTTTTGGAAGCTATTTTTAAAGGTCATTTTATTGGTGACAATCCATGAGAGTTTGATGAAAATTTATCTACTATTAAAAAGTTACAACAATTTATGCATTTTCCTCACAGTTTTTCTATTATAAAATATGATTTCTTATCAAGGGGTTTTTCTCAAAAATTTGCTTGGTGGTCCATGTAAAAATCTTCATATGTATTCAGTACATAATAGACTATTATCATACAAAGTAAGACAAGAAAGTCCTCATGCATGAACGCAAGAGGCATACTGACCACGGTGTAGCAAG
>JBCAUG010031431.1:0-10243 GCA_038406175.1 Haplosyllis leylae
CCCGCAGTGGGGCACGTGCCTACTTTATATACCCCGGTGTGAAGCCGTTCTATTGGTAGTTACGTGATTGGCTGTCTGCAGCTGTCAATGTGTTACGGCTCTCGTGAATTAATGGTCTCTTGTTAAGGGTAAATGCGGTGTTACCCTCGTGACTATACTTACCGTGTTCTAGAGGTAATCGTTTACCGTATTACCTTGCATTACAAAGAAGATTTGCTGGTGAGTACGATTCTGATGAATGGGATGAAGACATTGCAATTAGGAAGATCAAACGAGGAGAAAAGAAGGGCAGACCCAAATCCAAAAAAGTGATTCCCAGGGTGAAGAACATGCCACGCTCCATATCACAAAGAAGTAACGAATGCAGCGGCCAGATATCCAGTCAGTCCAGCCAGTCATCAGAAAACACCTTGGACAGCACATCGGAAGGGGAAGACGCTCCACCACCGTGCAAGAGAAGGAAAATTGAAAAAGGCAAGGATGCCGACACTAAAGGAACAGTCACTCCTTCGACATCAAGCAACCAGAGAGTTGAAATGATGGAGGTTGACCCTGAGGATGGAGTTGTTTTAGCATTGCCACAGATGGAAGTGGACAAGGACGGCAACAGAGTGATGAACGTGAACGTATTCTGGGACAGGTCCCGCATACCACCACAGAAGGGGAAGGATACCAACAGAATGGTCGAATGACTAGCCGGCCTATTTACAGAAAGAGTAAGCTTCAGGACATGAAGGATCAATTGGGGGCATTAATGCACAACGGACCCAAAAAATTGACCAAAGAGTGATGTTTGAGTGGGCCAACATTATAAAACAATGTAATGGCATTCTATATTAGAGTACAGTAGGGTAGAAACTTTAGTAAATAGTTTAAACCTCATAATGCCTGTTTATTCTAGCAATGAACAATTCAATCCGCAATCATACAGAATTGGGCCTTTTACCCATATATTTACTATTGAACAATGTATGAATGTGTTTACGATGTTTGATCACAATTTAGATGCCTTTTTCAATAAAATGTTGCAGTGAAAATCGGAATTTGTCTGCTTTCGAGAGCAAGCCAATTGAGATTGGTTGAAGTAGCAATGAGTGAGAGAAACAAAAACTTTGGAGCCGTCAGACATGGCTTGCTGCAATAGCGACCGCCTTGTCCTTCATTGGGCGTCAGCTACCAAAGTAAAGTAAGGCCCTCTAGTGGGGCCATAAAACCACAGTTACCACCAGGGGGACAGCCCCCTGATGGCCAACTGAGGGACAGTCATTGGGCTGCCCCCAGGGAGTCAATACTCACGGAGTATTGTATTTCTATTCTCTCTCTTTCACCTGACCGAAACTTCAACCAAACCACTTAACAGTAAAACATAGCATATAATTGATAATTTTAACCATGAACCACTTTGACTGTTGACGCAGGCGGAGCAGTTGTCTTCGCGTTAGAGAAGACAACAGAGTTTAGCACAAGTCAAGCACAAGTCAAAGTACTGAAGGAGTCACATCAAAAATACCTACTACTGCGTTAGTCTCTTCCGCTTGTGTTCTAATCTTAGACGATTCTATGGGAACTTTGGGATCTACCACTTCTCAAGTAACAAGTAGCCGAATTATCTCTGGATTCACCGCTAATGGTTTGTACTTTGCGATTTTGATCATTTATCAGAAAAATTAAGCTACAGTCTATGTTTGATCAAGAGTATTGGGATGAATGGCTTTGTACCTTTAACAGTCCGATGACTGCATGGCTATTAGTTAAAATTAGTTGAAAATTGCAATATTTAAGGTATCTGTTCTCAGATTTATTTGTAAATGTAGTAACTTGTGTTTCTTTCTACGTCATCTTTGTAAAGTGGGTGTACAAATTCTCATTTCACAATATTTGCCCATTCAGTTGACCATTTAAATGCAAATGTAATATTTCACATATTTCACACTGAAACAAGCATACATGTTTTAGCGTTATTAAAAATATTGCAAATGGAAGATACCAAAGTATTTCACATTTCAACTGTATATTTTACATTAATGGACGTCAAATAATTACTTCCTTTTGAATTAACTCATGGTTAATATTCCGGCTACTTTGTGTTTAAGCATTTATTGTTTACTCTGACTATTTTGAAATACACCCTACACTTTCTTTAGTCAATAGATTCTAATTCCTATCTAACCTATTTATTACATATTTTGCAATTGAATTGCTGATTGTTGGAGGAAGGCTGAAAACCGTTTGCAGCAGTTTCAGTGAAGAGACACGTGAACCCACACGAGTGACACTTTGATTTTAACATTCTTCATGAATAATCCACTATTATCCATCAGTTCTTTTTTGTTCGAATTAAAAAGTAAGCAGAAGAGACCATCATCAAATAAGGGATCCATATCTTGTTAACTACTGTCTCTTTCTGACAGTTTATGCAGTTCCAAAAATAACCCTTAAATTAGAATTAGATGTTTTTTCACTGAATGTGGTCAAAGTCTCTGATCTGGAATCTGCTTCGAAAAATGAAATGTATTTTGCTCTGCCATTCGTTCAGTATTTTAGTGTTTAGTGCCTTTACCTCTCTTGTTTGTGCTGATAAGTCTGCTTCAATTGTTGTAATCTTTTTTATTTTGAAAACTTTTGTCGAAAAAATTATGTTTCATGAATAGTCCTACTTAGATTTCTCTAAAATTACACAGTTTGATACGATTCTTGTAGATGTGGGCCTTAAATACCACGAACAGTATTTGAAGATAATATTATTGGTACCTGAATTATTTATTACACACAGTTTGAAAATTAGCTTAAATTTCTTCATTTCACTTTGTTCAATATGAATTCAGAAAAATATTAAATGCTTCCTGTGACAGCAGTTGTTGTTCTTTTTTTTTTTTGCAAATTCAAGCACAGGTTGAATTCAAATGGAAATGAATACTTTTGTGCTGATGTATGCTCAAACAAGTGATTATCTAAGAAATGGGATTTTAATTCTGATGAGAATTATTACAAATTTGAAATAATGGGCATGAAGTCTTCTTCATTCTTAGGTTTTCTACATATTTACTTGGCAACCTTCATAATCTCACATGTTTTCTCTTACTTAACACTGGTAGCAAATAGGAATTATTAGTGTTATAAAAAATAGATCTATTACAAAAGCTAGTTTTATCAATTGACACACATAATTAAAATGTTGAACATGAACTCTTTGGTGTGCGACAGGCACAAAATTCTTTTGAGTTTCATTTTAATTCAATCTGTTCACCCGTCTTTTTGGATTAACTTTCCTGTTACCACGGGCCTCTGCAATGATGTTTTCAGACCTATTTAATTTTTTGTAAGAAAATATCCAACATTATAATAAATCAGTTTAAACATACAGTCATGGAGAATTTGACCTCTCGTTCATTGGTGACACAACTACAATGAATATTTCCTTGATGTGTACACCAGAGTCAGAGGAAATCATGATTGCCAGAAGTGAAATAACCCAGAATAACCCAGAAGTATAATCCGCAACAATCCTATTGTCATTGGTATCAAGTACAGGAACGTTTGCTGTTGCTGATAAAGCAACATCATAATCGGTGATGCTATATTTTGATGCCTGCTGAAGGCCGACAGTGTTAGCTAATGATTTAAATATGGAACATGTAAAAAGGAAAAACAAGGTAGGTAACAGTCCATATATGAAGTCCTCTTGTTCATCAACAAGACAGAAAAACGTCTGAAATTGTGTGTAAAGTGGTAACTGCTGACATTTGGAGAATAGCAAGAGATCGCATTATTAGAAGGAACCGATTTCGCAGCAGGAAATGGAACCTTCACCCGTGAGAAAAATCACACAGTCCTATAACCTTAACGTATTTCAAGAGAATCATTTGCAACAGTGACGACTTATCGAATAAGGCATGTATTAACAAGAAGCAAATTTAAGAATGAGGTTTGAATTTAAAGAAGTACAAGGAGCCGCTAGTCTGGCGCTCAAGATGGTTCCGGCGCATTCAAACTTTTGATGCTGAGTCCAAATCTGCCAAAATCCCAAAATGTCTGTGTCTTTTGGGGGTGAAGGGTTGTTGTTGTTGTTGTTGTTGACCAAACAGATGAAACACCAAATGAAAACTACAAGGCCAAACAGAAGCTGTCTCCTCTCAGGTGAGAATTAATTTCAGTATTGAAGAACAAACACTTCAGGAATCATCAGAACCAGTGATCGTCGTTAAGTGGTCCGACGAAAGTGGTTCAGAGTTCGTTTTACTGTATCTGGAGTTCAGAACTCTCCGTATTGATTGATGGTCATAAACCATCAAAAATTCACATTCTGAAGATTCGACAAGCACTGTACAAACAAAACAAAATGGATTGCACTCAATACCACCTCGATCACATCAGAAAGTTCATCGCAATTAACAAGGGTAATGTTTTTGGATCAATCACAAGTTCAACTGCTGCGAAAGACCGGAAGAGCAAATGAGGTTACCAATGAATACAGCGAAACGAATGGATAAAGAGCAGAAAAGACAACACATTGATTACAAAATTCACAACCCCGAGAGAAACATTTTTCAGACTAATCTCAACAGCTAAAGACAAAAGACGTAACTGTAACTAGCCTTGAAATAGCAACCGAAGGTACAATCAGAATTGCTCCAGGTTTGTAGAAAATTTTATTTCTTGATAACTCATAAATTTACTAATCCCCACTAACAATTTTATAATTTATAAAATATCACAATCATCACAATATGGATAATTTTTACAGACTATTATTTGCAGGAACATCAGTTTCAATAAGGACTGCAGAAGACTTCGGTATGTTAGTCTACTCTTTCAATGAATTCATGCTTAACTACTCTTGATACAGCCGGAAAAGTTCTCACTCACACCACCTGCGCAGAGTGTCAGCAACATTGGGCCGAAGCATTTCGTTGCTCACAGAGATTCACCTTTATATTTCTATTTCAGCCGTTTGGCCGAGAACAGACATCGGACATTTTCACAGTGTATTCCATCACCTGTGATTGACCTAATACTTAAATCACATCCCATTCACTGTTTTCCAGCAATGTCTAAAATCTACTTCCTTTGTTTTTGTCACTTCATTTCATGTCATCTCATTCAGATACATAAAAAAATTATTAATGATTCTCAAATCTATGACCTGAAAATTTAAGTGTAGATCTAAATTTTAATCATTATTTGCACAGAGTCAACAACAGAGGCCGCCACAACTACTGTCACAACGGAACAAACAACAGAAACACCGGAAGTAACGACAGGTAAAATATGATTGGTCAATTGGCTCTTACAAGCACACATATATGTACATTCATTTTCCTTCCAAGGCATCTTATGTACAGATCTTTGTTTTTTTCTTTGATTTGTCTATTTGAATGAATTATTCAATCAAAATCAACTGGAGCTAGTGAAGTTTGGCCGAATGCAATATCAAACCTAAGTCTCCTAATTAAAAGCATAATAGTTTTGGTTGTGCTTATGATTTTCCAATTCAAAACATGAAAACTATCTGTACATCAGATATTTGTGAAACTAAATGTCTGCTTTGGACTGTTAAATGATTTAATGACTTTTCAGAATTGAATTGCTATTACAACCTTTACTCGATCAAGAGACTATATTGAAATTGTGTTGTGATTAAACCGAGATTAATACTGTGATGACTGCAGAGGTTACGACTGAATCGCCAACAACAACGGAAACTTCTACACAGAAGGAAACTACACAGGCAACAACAGAGGCAACAACAGAAGCTGCAACAACTGTAGTTTCGACGGAGACGCCAACCACCATTGTAACTCCCGTCAAACCAGAGCTAACAACTGGTGAGGATGTTCTATTAATATTTATTCTTTGTGATATTTGTTGATTTAATTAATTTAAAAACAATTTTGATGATCCATAAAGGCTTACCAACTGTGTTATTTTCCCTCCTGGCGAACGTTGAGCTTTGTAATTTGTCAGCAATAACAACAAGAGCTCTCTGCTATCACAAATAAGCCAGCAATGAACATCCTAAAATTCGTGGCGTTCAGCATTAAAATTAACGTGCACAGAATGTACATAGAAATGTTTTGTATGTTACAATTTCAAAGCAGGTTTCTACATTTTTTGGTTCTTTTGCTCTGTGTTTTGTACATATTTTGTACTGCGATTTAACTCCATTTTAAATATCAACACTGTCGGCGTGAACATGCACCCGTTAGTGACCCTTCACCTTGCATTTCACCCCAGCGAACTGTACTTATGGATTATTAAACTCTTTCTTTGAAACCAATTCATAGTGAATATTCCTCCAGAGATAACAAAATCTCAAACTCCTGTTGTTACCACAGAATCTCTAACCACAGTTGTTACCACAGAATCTCCAACCACAGTTGTTACCACAGAATCTCCAACTACGGCTGTTACCACAGAATCTCCAACCACGGTTGTTACCACAGAATCTCCAACTACTGTTGTTACCACACCTAAAATAGGCCCACCATTACTGACCACAGAATTTCCAACCACAGCTGTTACCACAGAATCTCCAACCATGGTTGTTACCACAGAATCTCCAACCACAACTGTTACCACAGAATCTCCAACCACGGTTGTTACCACAGAATCTCCAACCACAGTTGTTACCACAGAATCTCCAACTACTGTTGTTACCACACCTAAAATAGGCCCACCATTACTGACCACAGAATCTCCAACCACGGCTGTTACCACAGAATCTCCAACCACGACTGTCACGACAGAATCTCCAACTACCGTCGTCACCACACCACGCCCACCAAACCTGACAACAGAAACAGCAACGACTGAGGCTGTAACAACAACAGTTACTACACAAGTCCCAACAACAGAGGTCACCACACAAGCTCCAACAACGGAAGTTGCTTCAACTGTTGAAACTACTCCCGATTTGGCGAAACCGAAAGTGACAACAGGTAAGGTTATGCAAAATAGCTGGATTGGTATCTGATAACAAATTTGACAAACGCAAAGTATTGAAACTGTTATTTATTCTTCATAGTTTCTCTAGTTTTTCAAAACGAGGGATGAAGTTTCATTTCAAGCTCTTCAAAGCCACATTTGACTTTGTGGCAATATAGCAACGGCTATGAGCTGCAAACTTATTTTGTCAGATTACTTTTCAAGTTCATCTAATTAGACAAAAGAAGTTTCGAAAAAACTTAATTGATTTTTTTCCAACTTGTTAGAACTCACGACAGAGTCCACCACGAAAGTTACTCCCGAGGTAACCACCCAAGTCACAACCGGTAAATATGCATTTCTATTGAAATAGTAATTTCGTTCAAGATTAATCTTCACTGCTAAGTTACTTTTTAAGACTATTTGCTTATATTTCTATATTTTATATTTGCTACCTATGCTCTTCACTGGAGCTTTTTTTCTTTGAGTGAAGTATAAATTATTTTTAAAAGTTATCCTTTTTTCATAACTTTTATTCTTTAACCACTTAATTTCTACCATACCGCTGAGTAACGCTGGTGCTCATTCTCAACTTTTTCAGTTGTGGTATAGGAGTAGTTGTTCCAGCTTTTGTGTTTGTGGCACAGCGGTTGTTGCTTAATCCATTTTAGTTCGTTGATTGGTATGACGTTCTTTTCCTCGTGTTGATGAAACACTTTATATATCAAATAAACAAAGTAAAAACACACGTTTTTAGCTGACGTGACATCCGAAGAAACTACAGAAGGAGTTACAACGAAGGCTACAACGGAATCTGTTAAAGCAACAACGGAGGTAACAGCAGAAGCTGTCACTTCAAAAGCATCAACGGATGCACAGACTATTAAAACGACAGAGGGTACCACTACACAGGCGACAACCCCAGAATTAGCCAAACCAATGTTGACCACTGGTGAGTTAACATACAATCTTGTATTACTTTATGCTAGACCAAATAATTGATACGATTATATATTTTTGTGCCTGAGATTTGAAACGTTATTCTATTTTTGCAGTTTGTAAACTTCATTGTGAAAATTGTTTGTATCTACTTTTCTTCTTGGTACACTCAAAGGATTTACTCTAATATGTTACAGAATTAAATAATTATTTGCAAAATTCCATGCTGCTTGAACTTTTCATTCCGAATAATTAATCTTTTCAATCACGACGTAATGTATACTATTGTATTTATAATTTCTTTGATTTGGACTTTTTGTAAATATTAGCTTAAACTGGACCTTTTTTCAGTGCATTGAAAATAACATCTCTCCTGAACATGTGTTTTTAAATTTCACCAAACTGTCACTATTTCATGGTAGATCTATTTTTTCAAACGATAACCAAAAACAAAAGATAAACAAGAGACCTATATTTTCGAGACAAAAGGATACCAGTAGATTTTGTGTATATTTGTAACAATAAGGTCATACACTTTAATGTCCTGTCTTCATCTCTCACAGGATCTGTTAAATATTTCTAACTGTATTTAAAAGCAACAATAATCAATATAAGTTGCATTTACCGGAAGGTTAGAAGTGGTCTTCTTGAAAGATGACAGGCATTCTTATTTTAAACGGCCTTGTCGGATACTCGTAGAGGTACCTTATTGGTTTACGTACGGTTTTCTGTCTCAATTGTTTGAAATTTTCCACACAATGTAAGAAATACTATTTTATGCAAAGTTGGTTTATGCCAGGTGATGGTGAACCCACATGAATTCAAATTGAAATGAACATAAAAAAACTTGGAAACTGAGAAAAATTCAAAATTCCACTTTGAGTGGAGGGGACTCTTGGTAGCCATCTAGATTGATTGAGACCAGAAAATCTCTAGATCCAGATCAGGATTGATCTGGATGACCACAAAATGTCATGTCCGTCCAAAATGTAATTTTGAGTTTGTCGGACAGTGGCCATTCATGCATAACGTTCAAGTCCATATTCCCCTCCCATATATAAGGCTGTGCAAACGGCCAGCCATCACTTCAGTTCACCCTCCCGATTAGTGTACAGCTTGGCCCTGGAGGCAATAAACTAGCATGCCAACCATACCATTGGCGAAGGGGACCACCAAGGATGCGCCCCCCCCCATTGGTCCAAATTATTTCACTTTCATGCAGTTTTCAAGCAAAATTTAGCCAAATAATAGGTTGGCGTCCCCACCTTAGAGGTTGGCTCCCCCTCCCCCCGCGTCTGAGAAATACTGGATCCGCCACTGCATACACTAAGTCTTTGTCTTTATGACCCCCAGAGTTTTTCTTAGTTGTCCTTTAATCTCACCTCACCTCATGTCTCATTTATCTCGTGTGAAAAATTTGAGAGGCAACAAGTTACCAAAGTAAAATTCTTCACTTCTTGATATCTGGGTTTTTGTATGACCGTTTTACATTTCCAAGAATTTCCAGAATTTCAACTTTGATATATGTTTAGATCTCGCCCTTAATGTAGGTTTGCTAGGTTTACTCTGGAACTAAAAAATGAACAGTGCTTGTGTTGTTCTCCCACTATTAATTTTTAGTTTAATAAATGTATAATGGACCAGGGGGTAATCAGTCCTGGGGGGTACTCAGTCCCGGGGGATACTCGGTCCTGAGGGAGGGTACTCGGTCCCGGGGGAAGGAAATTTTTTTGGGGACATGATTCCCCGGGGATCGGTCGGCTACGCAGCGGGCGGTATGCCTCTTGCGTTCACACAGGAGGACTTTCTTGTTATGATGTTAAATTGCCACACTGTTGGCAATATTCTGAAATTAGTGATTTATAAAGTGGAAATTGGTTGTTTGAAAAATAGAGACATTTACAGTTAACAAAGTATGACAGAATGACCTAAATTTGAAGCATTTACACTAAATTAATCACCACATAATGACCTAAATTTCAAACATTCACAGCATTTTGGCAAACCAGCACAGATTTAGATACATTTGATCAACATTCGTAAAAAATAAAACAAAAGAGATTGAATCTATGAAATAACAAGAAAGTCCTCCTGCGTGAACGCAAGAGGCATACCGACCACGGCGTAGCAAGTTCCAGAGGGGTACTCAGCCTTAGTACCCCCCCGGCTGGACTGAGTACCCCCTGGCTGGACTGAGTACCCCTGGCTGGACTGAGTACCCCCTAGCTGGACTAAGTACCCCCTGGCTGGACTGAGTACCCCCTGGCTGGATTGAGTACCCCCCAGCTGGACTGAGTACCCCCCTGGCTGGACTGAGTACCCCCCTGCCCTGCCCCGGCTGGTCTGAGTACCCCCCCAGGCTGGACTGATTACCCCCCAG